>CM042434.1:25505591-25733091 GCA_023631565.1 Gymnocephalus cernua | reverse complement strand
CCGGGCCTGGCTGTCAAACTGGGCAGTTGATAACAACACACAGGCCAAAACACAGAAAAACTGAAATTCCGTCACGGAACGTAAATTTCAAAAAGAAAAAATACTGACTTTAGCATTGTTGTCAGAAAAGATAGTATTTCAGCTTAACATGTTTCCTTAATATCTGATGAGGCATTGGTGTCAGTTTTGGATTTATTACAGTACATATATTACATATTGGACCTTTTAACATACTTTTGCATATCTGATTTGGGAACGTCCTTAGTGTAAATGTTGAACATTGTACATGTAGTGTGGAAAATGACACTGGTATTTGCGCACCAAAAGCGTGCCATAAGCATAGACAGTATAAGTCATCAAACACAAATAGTTTAGTTGTTGTAGACCTCAGGCAGTGCTATAGAGCTGTTTTTCTGTGAATGGGTCCCCAATTTTCTAATGTACGCACACGAGGATGCACATGCACATGGGTGACACAATACACCGTCCTACCAATGATGCAGCACTATTCAACTGAATAGAACTGCAAGCTAGTAGACATGGATGGAAACAATGCTGGCCTTTGTTAACCCTTAAGAATATACACAATGCATGTTGGTGAGTAACACTGAATGTAATGTTGCATGGATGAACCCACTAACTGGCACTGGTGAGGTACATGTTGGCTCTGGTGAACACAACTCACCACACCAGAATACACCACTGGCTTTTTCCTAGTATTTTGTCTGGTGTCAACGCTTGCTCCCCATGCCGTCTCCTTGGCCTACTCTGCTACCACGCCTATCTCTCTTGCCAGGCGATAGCATGTCTTCTCTGTGGTCTTGTAGCTGTCACAGTGAATAAAGATGTGTCAAAAATATCCAGAGATCTACAGTCCAGATTTCCCAGATGTTATAAATGAATGACTGTGTGTGCCTTTGTATATTCTTCCCCACTCGAATTCAGTTATGATCAGTATACTGTATTCCTATCAATAGATGCACTGGTTATTCAAAATTCCAATTCTGAATAATCAGTGCTAATGTAGATGCCCAGAATCCTATATTGCAAAAAGGTTTACAAAAGGATGCACATCCAGACGATAATTACTAGTTGCTAAAGTTGTAAAAGACAAAGAAATAGATTGCACACTAGATAATGCTGCCATGAACATATTTATTTACCAACAAGTGACGTATGAGCGTCTGAAGAAGAGCTTGACGTTTGAATCTTCACTTGGTGGCAATTACATACATATTCATGGGAGCATTAAAGTGTGTGGACTCTATTTTTCTATATTGGTGTTTGCTTAGTGTGAATTTATGCGTGTGAAGATGTTGCTTTATGCATGTTTATCTGAGTATTTCAGTTGCCAGTTTTATTTGTGTGTGCGTGCATGCGGGCGGGCGGGTGTGTTTGTGTGTGTGTGTGAGGATACATGCTTATGAGGCTTTTGTGTCAAATTGAAATGTTCCGTCTAGCAAATTGGCTCCAGGCACCTCTGTTATTTTATATGCTGCTGCTAAATGGTAGATGGATGCTGTTTGTGTGTGTTTCCATTTGTTGGTGTTTTTCAGTGTCTGACTGTTCATCTTCACTGCAGCATGTCTTTGTGTGTGTGTGTGCGCTTTCACCTGCCTCCTTGTTATTGTTGAGTCTGGCTATCTGCAGGTTATTAGTCACAGGGTGGGCAGTAAAACACAAGCGAGACACAAGGCAAAGAATCAAGCCTCACACTCTTCACAAAACACACTTCTATTACTGATGAGGCGTATCCTGTCCTCCTACAGAACTCGGCTACGTTGATTATGTGTGTGCATGTGTGTCTTGGAAGAGAGAGTAGCACAGGAAAGAGAAAGCAATGTATTTGAGATGCAGTAGACTCTTGTTGCTGTAACTATTAGAAGCATTGATGGCTTGCAGCGGAGGAACACACATGCACAAAGGCTGAGTGACTGGATGGAAACAGGGATTGCTGATCGACTGTGAATTGTGGATTAAATTCACTTTGATGTTCTGTGTTTTGAAGTGAACCCCACTGCAATATATATATGTTGATGGTAAAGTCAATCCAAGACAAATATGCCCATTTTAACTTGAGGTTTGAAACGGACCTATTGGACTGAAGCGAAATGTGGAAAGAAATCCTTTTTGCAGCTACAGTATTGTCCTGCATCTGGCTAGAAGTGAGCAGTCTTCCTGCCTGACACAAGCATTGCATGTATGCAGCAGTTTGCAAACAATTTGCCTCTATTAAACATGCCTACCGTAAGTTAAAGACCCAAAGGGTGAAGCTTGTGTGTGCTCTCTCCACGCCTTACAGCTCAGCAGTAATCTGTCCAAAGAGGAGAAGAGAGGCCAGAATGGTAACAAGAGGACTGGGGCTCTCATTGTGGCAACAGGCTCAGATAACCTTGAGTTCACTGCCTGGCCTGGTTTTGTCCTTTTTTCCTCTTTTTTTCTTCTTCCTTCTGAGTGGAGTACAGATACAAACACAGCCTTTGTCTCGAGGGTGAGCGGTTCAAGCGAGGATAACACATGGCCTTGTAAAGGAAATGCAGTTCAAGCTGGGTTAGGAAAAGCACGGTTCAAACACATCAAGCTACCAGAAACACTTTTACACACACTCACACACACACACAATTAGATGGAGTTATTGGCAAAGAACTGGATAATATTTTCAGAACAGAAACGACGGGACAAAATGTCAGTACATGAAGCACAACATGTTCTCTACCTCCATCATCACCAATAATATGACTCTAGTAAAAGTGGAAACAAAAGCACCACTATGAAAACAGCATGTACAAAAATGTGTCTTAAGCTTTTTGAAACTGCTTCAACATACAGTATATATTTGTTAAGTAGAATGCATACCATGTACCAACTACTGTTGTGCCACTGGAGTTTCTACTGTATAAACAAATAAGCTGCATGATTGATCGACAGATGACACTGATTTGCAGCTTTCCTTTGTCATATACAGTATGATAGTAAATTCAATATTTCTGGGATTTGGACAAAAATGTAAGACGTCGCTTTAAACGAATCAGTTAATGGAGAAAATAAGCAGCAGATTAATCAATAATGAAAACAGACTGTTGTAGTGGCAGCCCTTATGAACTACATGTCTGAACTGAACAAGCCATCACCACACGCTGCCAGTTGCCTTAATGCTTTTTGTGTCCCGTGGCTTTGATCATAGTAACTCTGTCCTCAGTGGTTAGCCTAGTCAGACAGATGATGGACAAGTCTATTTGTGTCTCTGTCACACACACACACACACACACACACACACACACACACACACACACACACACACACACACACACACACACACACACACACACACACACACAGTGTAATAATACCCATGGGTAATTGCACGAAGAGCAGCAGCCACCATTGATTCAGCCCGAAAGCATTTGACTCTTACTGAAGTTGTGGATGAGTCAAAGCAAAAGCCGGGCCTTCGCAGGCAGCTGATGTCGCCTTGCTCTGATCTTTAAACACATTCCTCAGTGTTTGCCAGAAAATGCTCTCAGGGGATGCAGGTCACTTTACATTGATCAGGACTTCAGCGTGAGCGTAAGTCCACACCACTGTCTCTCAGCTTACAAACCCAAGGTTGCTCCCATTTTAAGAGTCACAGTAGTTTAGGCGAGATGAAATCAAGCATGAAACTCAGATGTGATTCTAGATATATAACCTTAAGTTGAATGAAACTCTCTCTCTTTACATGAGCCTCAAAAATGTGTGTATTTAATGATATCAATTTTGTGTAATTTGTAGAGCAAAAACGTGGGTTCTCAAATTTGAGGATTTGCTTTACAGTATATCATTGTTGAATATTTGATTGGACTAAATGATTCATTGATTAATCAAAAATTAGTAATGACAGTCATTATTTGCAGCCCTAAATGTAACCAAATGTAAATATAACAAATGATATAAGAGAAAGAGAGAAGCTTGCTTAGTAGGAAAAACTGTTTTATCTCAGATTATTATTTAGTGGTTGGAGGATGTCATGAGGTTCTGCTTAAGAAATATTTTTCAGCCAATAATTTAGGATATGGAGTGTTACTTCTCTCTATAGACTTCATTTGTGGCTTTTAGTGGCCTTATTGGAGCTATTATAGTAGATTTAATCTTGTCTGCACACGCGGGAATCCACTGGTGAGTCTGAGGCCTGCCCTGCCCGCTCGGCCCAGTGACTGTTTCGGCTTTATCGGTTTCCCCAAAAGCTTGCTGTTGGATGATTTTAATTTAAACTTGCAAGTGGAGAATCTCTCACTTCTCAGCCACATGGCTTTCTCCCACAGGCAGTTGGACATGTTCACAGTAAATGATATCTCAGACTGCCTCAGGCATGCAGTTGCTAGAGGCCTGTTAGGTAGGAGGTGATGGAGATGATGTGAAACTGGGCTGAGATTTGGACACCATGGGCCTCTTGTATAAACGTTGCATACGCATGAAAAGCTTGCGTACGCTGGTTTTCACGCACACGGTGTAATGTATAAAAAATGAACTTGGTGTGAGAGTGTGCGCGGCGTCACACAAACTCTCAAGCAGCCGTGAGAATGTACGAGCCGTCCGCAAAGTTTGTGCGTCATGTTGCCCATAGAGACGATCTGTTAGCTTGCACTCAGTTTCAAGTTTTCATGTTTTGGGGCAAGAATTTACCTCACTGTGATCATCTCCAAAACCCGGTGTTGAAGGGAGGCATCTTAATATAGATTCTGTTTGGCATAATGCCTCATCCAGAAACCCAAAAAACCACAATACCAGATCAAATACTGCTTTGATTCCCCAGCTTTTCTAATCAATAGACACTGAGGAGTGTAATCTTCTGTAGAGCTACTGAGCTATTGGACATTTGTTCCTTCTTGCAATATCTCTGCAGGGTACATGTGGATACCGTGATAACCATGACGTCAGAAGTCCACTCTTGCTCACAGCCATGTAGCTTTATTTTTTTTTTTACTCCAACATCTAGGTCATGTCTTCACATGGATGGCTCCCAGGGCGAAACAGTGCATGGCATCCTGGAAAAGGGTTGCATACGAGCACCATGGGAATGCACCCTGGGCGTGAAGACCAATGAAACATAAATAACATTTATTTGTAGCTACAGAGTAGGGCTGGGCGATATGGAGAAAATCAAATATCACGATATTTTTAACCAAATATCTCTATCAATACTGCAACGATATTGTAGTGTTGACTATTGGTGCTTTCACAAAATATTTTGTTTTGATAAATAATCATCAGTAATGTAGATATAATGACTAAGTGGGTAAAGACAAATAATAGAACAGTTACAACAGTCTGGTAAATCAGAAAATGACATCACTTTACTGTAATGCAGCCTTTAAAACCAGGAAGACAACACTTATGCCATATTACGATATCCAAAATCTAAGACGATATCTACTCTCATATCACGATATCTATATAATGTTGATATATTGCCCAGCTCTACTACAGTCAGGCAATCCAGAATCATCAGGGTCCAAATCTAGTGCCATAAAAAGACCTTTTATATTGTCTTACACCACCATGTATTTACAATGTGAGCTGACCAATGGAACACCCGCGCAAGTAAAAAAACCCCCAAAAAAACAATACAATTGCAATACCTTATACATGGCCAAATCAGTTATTCTACTGCAAAAAAGCTAAGTGATGTTCTGTCTGTTGTCCACTGGATGGTAGAAAGTTTCATTTTGATTCATTTAGCACATAATGAGTATTGCAGATAAGATAAGATAGACTTTATTAATCCCACACTGGAGAAATTCCTGTGCAAAGTATTAATCAGGCCTAAGCATTCAGACACTATTCTGAAGGAAAGTGAATAAACAAAGGCTGAGTGAGTTGGATGGCAAGTCAATTACTCTCACTTAATGCAGTTATGCTGGAGAAGGATGGAGTGACGTATAAAAACGTATAAAAGAAATATGGGGTCTGCAGAAACACTGAGGTGTTGATCTGCTTTTTTGCAAGCCAGCAGTGCAGTACAAATGTTAAAAGCTAAGATGTTCCAATTGTCTCAAGCTCAAGTATATTAGTGTTTACTGTGTGTACTGCCAGGATGGATTGATTGCAAGGCAAGATATTAAATAACCTGCAGACAGTAATCCTAGAATCCTTCTTCAGTGATTATCTTGGCATTTATGAATACAGCATGCTGTCTACTGGATGCTGTTATCCAAAGTGCTTTACAGTTCCATTAATGTATACTTTTTTTTGATCACGGTTGATTCAAGTAAGGACTAAAGCTCCTTACGTTTTCTTTTTACACAAATGGTAGTTGACAAAACATATGCAACACAGTTTGTCTCTTAAAGGGGTGATAGAAGGATTATATAGGGTTTTTCACGCTGTTCATTAAGGTCTCCTAATAGAGTATGTAACATTGGTTGGGCAATGGCCCGGGTGCTGTTCTATGCGCACATTTGGAAGTCTATCGGTAACGTTAACAGACAGTGTGTGAGTCTAATGATGCCTGCTGCTGCGGCCCGCCGTACAGGTTGATCAGAGGCTGCATTGAGCAGATCTACTGACTATGTCACCTGACGTAGAAGTTTTAGTTTATTTGGATGCCACTGGATCGGTAGCAAGTTGAGTTTGTTTTTGTATATGCTATGAGTGGATTTGTATACGACTAGTTCTTTTTTTTATGTTTGCATTAAGAAACGGTAGGTTGTACCAAAATCTACCATCTAATCTATCTAGGTTTTCCAACCACCTACCGTATGGGTATGTTGGCTTGAAGCTTAACTCCACCTTAGGAAAATGTCCTAATCTCTTTTATATTTATAAGCTCATAGCCGCAGCTCTCCCGTCACCCCCTGATTAAAATCTCTCATTATACAAATGTAAGTTTTCGCAACTAATGGCTAAATTTTGTTTGGCTGTTTAAAATCTACTTAATGAATGCAGTGATTTCCCTCGTTGGATGAGATACAAAGCGACATGCTGCTCAACTGAAAACAATGACACGCTTGAAAGGACCACATGTTGGGGGGGGGGGGTGGCGGGGGTTCACTGATGATCACTTAAAAATTACTGCCTGAGGGCCCAGAGCTGCTTTATATGTTAGAGAAGGCTGGTATTAAATTAGGGGTGGGTGGGGGATGGACTGAAGCGTCTGCTACTCACAGAGTGACGGCTGACTCATTATGAACGGGTCCAGCACGGGTCGAATGCTTTCGCGGGTCAGCGGCGTTACACACATCTTGTGTATGAAATGTATCTGTATCGTCACTGCGCTGCATTTTTATAAATTATGATATTCTGGCCACATCTCTCGCCCAGGTCCAGCAGGCTCCGTTTGAAGTTAGTTGCATTCAATAACTTTGTCTGTGTTTTTCGCCGTGCGGCGGTCACAATAACAGTTACCAACGGAAACACTGGTACAAATACAGGTTTCTCTCTCATGCTTAACAATATAGAGCTATGTTAATAATTAAAACTTTAGACAAATGTCGCAGTGTGGACCGACGCCTTGTCTCTCCATGTTGCACGGGAGTCGTGTGTGACAGTGTGAGTGAATGGGGGCGGGGCTGCGCGGAGAGTAAGAGGAGAGATCCAAACACAGGCACGACTTTACAGAATAAATGGGTCATGTAACGCAACATTAAACCATATCGATATAAACAACATCGCTTTGTTCGTGGAGAGGCAGCGGATTCAAGGACGTTGAGTGCACCGGTGCGACCTAGGAAAAATGTTAGTCGCACCCTTACAAAATTTGATCGCATGTGCAACCAAATTGGTCGCACTCTGGAGCCCTACTGTTGTACAGATTGTGAAGCCCTCTGAGGCAATTGGCATGTTTTTGCAAATCGTATCTATTGTATCTAGCTTGCTTATTAACATTAACTCTTTGAGTAACCCTGAAATCCTAAAAACCCTGAAAAATGGTCCTAAATATCTATTTGAAGGCATCATACAAATGTATAACTCAGCGCTGTGTAATGATTAAAATAATAAAAATGGGTACCCTGTAAAAATTCAATATCGTCACAAGTTGATGGTCCATATAGAGTGGAGCAGCATTGCACCCTAGCGGCAACAAATTTAATTTGCAGCTAGGGTCGGTCTAGACACTCTCCGTTGGCTTGCGAGCTGGAAAACCAAAATTTTTGTGTGGCCAATCACATCGTGTATAGAGTCGGTGGGCGGGCTTATGGCTGCTGCTGCTGGCCAACGGCGGTCTTCTGGAAGACTTGGAGTTGAGCTTTTCTTTGAGAAAATAACAAAGAACGGCACTGAAGTAATTCTTAAAAAAGGAAGATGTGTTCAGAGTTCTGCCGACCGGATACGGCAAAAGTTGAATCTATCAACTAGCGTTGCTCTGGTTGGTTGTAGCGCTATCCTATTGCATGCAGAGGGAGTTTGAAAGACAACCGGTTATCCCGCCCCTCGGATTGAGCCCTGTCAATGGTGAGTTCCCAGACCCAACATCTTGATGTGGGTCTGGCTTGTCAGGCTAGGGTACAGCCAGATAGATGTATCATAGTATGGTAAAATAGCATAGAGCAGTCAATTCATGGTAAACTCCTTTTTTCAGTAGCCAGTAAACTATCGATCAAAACTCGCTAGCCAGGATTCATCATGTATTGCTTGTCATAATTAAAGTCTAAACACATAGACAATCCTAAAATGTAACATGCCAATAAACAAGTTGTACCCATATCTTCTAAAACATACACAATTGTGTGTCTTAGACAATTTTTCCCTTTTTAGGGTATTTTTCATGCCATCAGAACCATCTGAGCCCAGTTGAGGGGCTCAGATCAGTTCGGATCTGCTCCTGTTAACTGTAATTGGTACATCTCCAGTTGGGATGGGTAAGACTCCTTTGGGATGGGTAAGACTCCTACATTACAGTATTTCTACTGCAGTTGCAAACTAAAGAGAGAATTGAAATCTGGTCCCAACAAGACGTCAAAATTTCCTTCAGAACTCTTCGACTTGGCCCTCCCTTACTCCCCTCTTTCCTTTCAGATTAAACTTTGAACAGGGCTGCTGGTGCCAAATTGGACAGGAAGAAACAGGAGGATTTTCTTGCTGCTGAGTTCAGCAGGAATGTGCATTACCCCTTCAAACAGAGTAGAAAAAGGGGATGTTTTATAAAAAAAACATTACCTTGTAAGTTCATAACCCACAGGCTTTAGTTTTTTTTTTTTTTTTTTTTTTTTATAATTGTTCAGCGTCTGTGTGACCAGATGATGATAAAAGCAGCAGTCTACAAAGTAGTGCCACTGAATTTGGATGAGTCACTTTGGAACCATTACCCACAATGCAGCTCTACATTACTCTGAGGCCATTAGGGTTTCTATTAAAATTGATATAACTAGCGGACTCGGGGGAGCCATGCTGCTCGGCAGTGGGAAGCTGCGGAAAAGGTGTTCCCTTGTTCCCCTGGCTGGTCCTCCTACCTGCTTCATGTTCATTTCATATACATGTAATGCCATGTTATTGTTTCTAAATATGTAACACGTACAGTATACGTACGGTGTTATCATAGTACGTTCCGGGTATGTTCCTGTTTGAGTTACTTTTTATACAGTATTTAAAAAAATAAATAATTTAAGGGCAACATTTCACCTACATTGTCTTTTATCAGTAGATGGCAGCATCTGTGTGGCATGGACAGACAGAAGTCATTTAGTGGGCTTTATTCTGACTGCTTTTAGAACTGTTCCACTGTTATGTCATAAAGTAGCTCATCTGTCATCATACAGTTTTCAGACGAATGTGTCATAAATGTATTTGTTGCCAATATGTAAACATGCTTTTGTTAACATTGTGGTTTAAAATCACACTGTGGTTATATGAGATAACGGAGGAGATGGTGACACAAACCAGATTATGAGAATCAGATTGAGAAGGAACACAGGCAATGAAAGTGGCAAATACACTAAATACTCAGGGAGAGAGAAGGACAGAGAAGGACAGAGAGAGAGAGATAGAGAGAGAGAAATTTGGGCCCAAACACAGAAAGCCAGAAACTTGAGTGAGAGAATGGAATCACATCATCATGAAGAGAAATAGGCGAGTTAAAGTGAGAATCGGCATATAGAACATTAGACGAGAGGAAGTTTTTCAAGCTAAACTAATCTCCTCCCCTCCACTCCAGCACTTGCATCTTGACCAACTTTCACTGTTTCTCCCAAATGACTTTGATCAAGTTACTCTTTCTATTAATCTGTCAGCTACATAGATCTACTTTTGACGACTTGCACTAGATATTTTAATCTAAGCAGACCTGACAATTTGTACATTTCAAAGACTGTCGCAGTAACACAGTGTACAATAGGAAACCGGAAGGCCAATTACTTTCCCGTTACTAGCTCAAAGCCCACATTCTCTGTCACAATTGGGCAGATGGTTAATTTAGATGGCTTGTGTGTGTGTGTGTGTGTGTGTGTGTGTGTGTGGGTGGGTTCTTATGAAGAGGTAAAGGGATGATGTGCATAATGAAAAGTATTATTCTGCTTTCACTGTGTCACTGTAGGAGATTGTTGCATTGAAGTAATACATGATTTCAGTTGAAAAAAAAGATATACTCAGGGTGAAAGATGTTGAATAATATCATCGTAGGCCTTGCTCAAAGGTACCCCATTTTCCTTATTCACTTTTGTTTAGCTGGTCTGTCTTTTTCTCTGGTTTGCCGTCAGTTTAAGTGATAACTAAAATGTCTGGAATTGAATTAGCAAAATGTGTTTTTGTTCGATGTTCTTCTAATTATTTTGGTGCATTTCGGCTTTTAAGTGCCAAGAAAATAGTGTAAAAGCTGAACTCATGCACTCCCTGACCATTTGAGCAGCTGTTCTGTCAAATAAACCAGTCAAAAATCCAGAGGATAACAGTGCCACCAGGTTTATCACAACTATATATTCAAGAGTAGAATCTACAGTGAACTATATTACCATGGAAGATGCACTATATGCATCCCTGTAGAAATATCTTATGAGTATTATAGGGATTTACCCACAGTCCATACAGCCTGTGGATTTGTGCCGCGTGATTCAGTCTAATCCCAGCTTGGCCTGTAGCCCCGGCATTCAGTTGGACATATTGTATATAATGTAGTCCTACCAAATGTGGCTCTGAAATTCAGAGTAAGGGTTTTTGGGACCGATCACCCATTGCTGGAAGGCGTATCGGCCGATGCCGATCGCTTTTATGAACTGAAAATTACGCCACACATGTTTAGAGAATGTATCAGTAATTGTTTGGCTTTTTGTCCTAGCTCAAAATCTAAAAAATGTCCTTTCAATCACTGCAGACATTTCTTCAGCACGCACGCACGCACGCACGCACGCACGCACGCACGCACGCACGCACGCACGCACGCACGCACGCACGCACGCACGCACGCAGCCTGCAATGCAATTTTTACAAAACTGTGCAGCAGGCTGTGACAGCAAGTGTTACTCCTCTTTAATCTGACACGGGTCAACATGGTAGAACAAAGGCTAAAATGTTGGGGGTGATTATGAAAGAGCATGGTAACCTTCTAGATGAAAGTTCTGTCCATGATTATAAATAATGATAATTCCTCTGTGATTTTGAGAGCAAAGTTGTTTAATATGGGAGAAAGGATGGTATTCCAGCTCATTGTGTAACAATTGTAAGGGCCACTTCACCCAAATTACCATTTTCACACTTGTGGTACCTATGGTATTACGTCATTCTCAACTAAACGAGACATAAAGGAAATAGTGCTCTACAGTTATAGTTATGTTGTATTAGTGCTGGGCGGTATGACCAAAAATTCATATCACGTTTTTTTTCAAAATTATGCCGGTTTTCCGGTTTTTGACGGGGTTTTTTTTCATGCATATTCAGATGTTCAATGCACTCGTTGAGAGAGGAATTACTGCAGTAAATTGACTTAATTGACTCATTACTCACCACTGTATTAAGCGGGACCATGTCTTTAGCTAGGTGGTTGGTGATGGAATATGTAATCTCGATCCACCGTTTGCTTTTTCTGTCATAGCAAGTCCCTCTAGCAAACGCGTCTTTAAGTGACATTTGGCTCGGCTTTTCTTTTGCTTTCCCCGTGTTACCTGCTGATGTGGAGGGCGCTGAGCCTGCTGACTTTAATTTCATACATTCTTGATATCCCAAGACGTGTTTGCAGCTGAGGTGGTGGAGCAAATTGCTCGTGTTGCCGCCTTTCGCAACTATTTTAGCCCGACAGCACTTGCATAAAACGGTTGTTTGGTCAACGTCGGATTTTTGGAAACCAAAAAACCTCCAAACAACAGACCCGGCGGCTCCTTTTTTTGGCACAAGTTTGTCTGTGTCATTACTTCTGCAGCATCCATCTTCCGTGTGACATCCCTCTGGTGCACTGCTGTTTACGGTCGCTGCTTAGAAGTGCAGCATTTTAAAGGGTCCGTCTAAAACAGTGTTGCGCGGCACAGCGTAACGTTCGTTCCGGACATTGTGTTATTAAACACACCGGTATGGCGGTATATTAAAAATGAACATCGTGACGAAAATATACACCGGTTTTCGGTATGAACCGGTATACCGCCCAGCACTATGTTGTATGTTACAGAATATAGGCAGAAGGGGAGCAAATTTAGAGAGGGCAGTGCAGAAGGTTGTGTAGAGGGCAGCATCAGAGATAGGGGATAGAGGAGGAGGGCCAAAGCAAAATCAGAGAGGCTCCTAGAAAGATATAAAGGAAAACAACTCAGTCCAACTTGTGCTTTTCTCAAGAAAAACTTTCTCCTCCAGCCAGACTTCTGAATCCTGCTGAGAAACCCACTCTCATACTCTCTATCTCTCTCCCTCGCGCTCTCTCTCTGTCTCTCTCTCTCTCTCCCTCACACACACACACACACACACACACACACACACACACACACACACCCCTTACACACCTGAGCTCTCCATCGTTTTTCACTCTTCCAAAGCCAACAGTTTACAAGACCCAAAGAATGGAGACTGAATAATGGCATCACATTTTTCTGCCTCGTGTGAATTCATACCCGGAGAGTGCTGAAAACCTGTCGCGATAATTCCCCAAATGAATAAACTTGGCCAATTTGTTTCAGATAAGCAATGCCTTGCAACCCTAAAACCACCTTTTGGAAGTGCTTCGATTGATGCAGTTGGCGTTGTATGAAAGGGCTGCACAGCACTCAGATACAGGGAGGATGGTGGTAAACGACAGCAACAGACAGTGTTGTTTTTCATTTACCAGGACTAGGGTTGGGTATTGTTTGGGTTGTTTCCAATACTTTTAAAATGGTGCCGGTGCTTGAACGGTGCCTGAACCAATACTTTTTAAGAAAGTTAAAGAAACATGCCAACTTATTGGGACTTGAGCTTATTCACCGTATCCCCCCAGAGTTAGATAAGTCCATACATATCCTTTTTGCACGGTGGCCCAGTGATTAGCACTGTGGCCTCACAGCAAGAAGGTTCTGGGTTTGAATCCAGGTCGTTCCAGGCCTTTCTTTGTGGAGTTGGCATGTTTTCCCCATGTCTGCGTGGGTTTTCTCCGGGTGCTCCGGTTTCCCCCACCATCAAAAAAAACATGTACTAGGTTCTCTAGTCAGTGCTCTTGATCAGGGCACTGGCTAAGATCTGGAGTTGGTCCCAGGGCGCTGTGATTGGCTGCCCACTGCTCCCTTGAGGGATGGGTTAAATGCAGAGAATGAATTTCGCTACATGTGTGTGTATGTGACAATAAAGTACCTTTACCTTTACCTTCTCATCTCCGTATTAGTGGGGTAATTCACGAGATACACCTTTGGATCCGTTAGCGCCTGCAGTAAGCTAATCAGCTGATAACGCAAACTCGCCCAATGTTCCACCCAGGTGAAAAAAGCTTCTGGGGGGTTGTTTGGTTCGAGGTCGTGGTGCAAAGGACCCTAGGGTGAAATTACTCGGAACCATCACTTTAAAGAACGGCTTGTTTATTGCTAAGGCCATATGATCAAAATTAAATGATTTACTAATAATGTAATAACTATAACTTATAACAATAACTTATTTCACTAGTAAATTGCTGTTGAACGACAAAAACAACCACCAGATGGGAAAAGGGTATTTTACAATAACTTTGAATGCACCACAAGACTACCAGTTTCAAGTGAACGCACTGTCTGTGTTGTTTTTCCGACAACGGCAGCTGCAGACTGTTACGTCCCGCTCTACAGTCTAATTCTCTACAGTGAAAAACAGTCACACTTTACACATTTTAGCTGTCAGCATTTAACCATGTTTAATCCAGCTACTAGCTAGCAGTAGGCTAACGTTACCTGCTGTCGAGTGTTAATCAAAATCACATGCAACGATACTTCTGTTGCCTCTAACGTCCGTTTCGGAGCACCAGAGAGAAGCGCAGGCATATCAGTGGCACCGAAATGTGGCACCGAAATCCCCGTTGCTGTTCAGTCCGGTAGATGCTGGTCGTTAAGGCACCGGTGCCATATTAGTACCGGGTCTCGGTACCCAACCCTAACCAGGACAGTGAAACAATACGAGCCCAGATATCAGGACTAAAGACAGGTAAAGGCAGGGTTGAGCCAGATTAACAGGGGAAACGGGAGAGTTAGCAGGTTGCGAATGCTCAGCAACAGAGAACTGCACCTTCAGACAGGTGAAAGGAGTATTCGTGCATCAGGCTTTTGAATGGAGAATCGCAGAAAGATTAGGACATACCACAGCAAGACAGTGATTCATGGTTATGTAAAAGGAGGAGGGGCGGATGAAAAGATGGAGGGTGTGTTGGAGCAGAGGAGAGACTGTTCAGGTGTGATCTGGGTTATAGCCAGACATGAAAGTGAGCTGAACTTCTCAAGGTTGGGAAAACAAGCCCTACATCAGAGTCAAGAGAAACTCAAGTAAACTGTAAATGAAGATTTTTTTTTTTTCCCCCCCTTTGAAGTTGCAGCTGAATTTACAAACTGGGGAGGGTGATAAATAAATGAGAACCAGGTGCCAGTGGATAAGTTGAAGATAAATAGAAGTATTACAGTTTTTCTCAATTGCTATAACACTAAAAACCCATTGGCTGAACAAAGTTCTCAGTTGCCTGAACTCATTTAGCTAATTGTGCAGTCTGTTGTCAATACCTTAAACCATTTCACATGGTAAAACACAATTTGCAGATCTCACTTAGACTTTTCAGCAAAACTCAAAACACATTCTGCACTCTAATGCACATGTCATCCATACTGGTAAACACAAGTGGCAACAATCAACTGCAAATAGAGAACACATGTCACTGATTGAACACAACCACTCAAAATGGATTTCACTTGTTTCAAATGATGTGACACAACCAATATAAGCCAGTTTAGAGAGCAAACAGGTTGTTGAAGGGAGGACAATATTGCTTGCGATGTCGACGAAGTGCTCTGGCCTGACCCAGCCCAAAGACGAGAAGAAGCACATTGATCACATGTTTACTCCTTTGATTTTTGTCCCTTTTTAATTTTGTATATGTATACTGTAGTACAGTGGATTGTAGGCTGTTTACTGTACAATGAACAAATGGTATGGCCCTGAACATTGTGCTTTCCATTTGTTACAGTAACAGTACTGATTGCTCAATAGATGTTGACTGGTTGCAGGTTCATATCAACAAAGAACAAGAATTGCAGTATCACAGAGACAAAAGGACACGTTTGTGAGATGCAGGGTACAGTACTGTAAAAATAGGGGTAACAAGGAGGAGGAAGAAGAAAAATAAATTGCCAAGAGCAAAGCAGAGTAGTCATTTCTGATCAGTTTTGAGCTACTATAAGATATGTTTTTGTTCATCAAAAGTCAAAGACTGAAAAATATGAAATTTGTTTTGAGATTAAAAATGTACTTCTCCCTGAGAACTATATGTTTTGAACAATGTGTTTTCTATTTTTTGGTGTATTGTTTACCGACTGCTTGATAGTGTGTATCATTTTGATCACTTTGTTTATGATTTGAGAGCAGCGTTTGAATTTGAACACAGGTAAAACTGTTTTGAGGTGAAAGTTTCATTTTGCGAGAAGAGTCAGAGGTTTTGTAAATGGTGCTTGAAGATGAGGTTTTGTGTTTAATGTTTTCAGAAAATAGAGCAAGGTTTCTTTTAGCAATTGAGAAAAACTCTAAAAGTAGGCTGAACAACAGACACAAATGCACTATTTTCACATTTACAGTCGGCTAAGCCTTCTTTCAGTATCGGTTTAATCTTATTTAGAAAAAAACTAACAAACGGTATCGGATGGTGATTTTAAATCATTACATTTTCTGTACTAGGGGTGGGAATCACAAAAGTTTTTAAGTCTGTAAATTAAAATTATAGAACTATAGAGCAATTATAATGGGTCCAGACTTTGGACTTAAACGTGGCTGGGACATTTTGTTATTTTCCTGAAACGGCTCTCCGTCATGCCGTTGAAAACCTCTTCGGCTAGTTAACTTATGTCCAATGTGTTGAGCACCACCTCGAGGAGCCTTGAAGTAACGATGCTAGGAGCAGGGAAATCTATTTAGAGCACCTTAACTTTTTCATGATATTAATTAAAATATTGATATTTTGCAACAGCCTATCGACTATCGCATCGCACAAAGGACAACAATATATTGTCGTGTCGATATATTGTCTATTCTGTCCTATTAAGTGTGTTGGAGACTGTTCAGTTGAATTATTTAACATAAAAGGATGTTTTGACTGTAAACCTCAAGCAACAACATGTATGTAAAATGGACATCCTTGGATAATACTGTATATACAGTCTCAATCTTCAGCCATAACGAGAGAGCAGGACTAGGTTCTGTCCAGTTTTTTTTGTTTATAGTGTCAGTTTTGTTTGCAGGAATGCACTAATAGTGGTATTTTAGAAGGAAAAACATGGCTTATCAACTATGTCAATATCACATTTTCTTTGTTGGTGTATCATTGTTGTGAACACACAGGAAGCACTGCATTCAGGAGCCGTTGACACAAAACCTTGACATCAATTGAATATTCTCCAACTCAAGAACAGGCCTCTATCTTTGCCTCCAATGGTGTCACGTTGCCTCCTCTGCCTACAGCGTACCTGCAGGTGATGAAAGTGGCAGAAGGGAGGGAGATGGGGGGGGGGGGGGGGGGGGGGTTGTGTGTAACAGCAGAGGGGACTCCGCTCCACAAACAGTCGGACCAATCTGTCAAGATCCGGCAGGCGGCCAGGGCATCTTGCTATCAGCCCTGCCTGCCCGGCTGCAGTGTATTTTTAGAGTGATTTAGAGGTCCTGTCTGTAATGATAATAACGCTGCAGCTCCTGCATGAAGCCAGACGCTCTTTTTGAAAGGAGTCGTAGATAAGAAGGGGTGGTGGGGAGGCTCAGGAATTCCAGCAGCACACGCTGTAGCTGATATGAAATGAGGAAGGATTTAAAGGGCAGTGTCACTGATTTTTACAACTGAAATCTGCTGTCAATGTACGTGTATTGTACTGAACCAGATACAGTGAGCAGTAGTAGAGGGGCACCAAGAGGATCTGGGCTCCGTTTCAGAAAGCAGGTTTAGTGAAAACTCTGAGTTAGTTAACCCTGAGATGAGGGAAACTCTGGGTTTTTTGTTTCAGAAAGAGAGGTAACTTAACCTCAGAGTCAGTTACTATGGTAACTGAGCTTGTGAACCTAACCTGGTCAGGCGCATTTTAGCGCAGTTTGTTATATCAGCATGAATTAAAAAAAAATAAAAAACATTGTTGGTTTATTAACTGTTAGGTAGACTTTAAAACATTGTTTTTTTCTCAAAACATAGTATTTCCTTTTGTCGACGATCCCGTTGATGAAGAAGCTGTATTACTTCGCAGGGACTTAAACATAGTCTGGAGATGATAGTGAGGCCCCAACGCATTTTAATTTCCAGATAAATTCCTATTTGAGAGGTATGGTTTTTCTTCCCAGTCTATCAGTTATATATCCTACATAACCTTATCCGTCCTCATATCACTAATGTCACCCATCAATGGACATGCTCTATATCCCAGCACATTATTTGTGTCACATTACAGTTTTCTTTACAACCTTGGTGATGCGGAGCATTTTAGTAAAGCGCCGCCAGAAGAGATCGCTCTGAAACGTGTTTTAAACATTTGTAGTGTTCCCTGGACACAAACCAGTCAGAGACATTAAAAAGGAGTTCCACAGTATTGCAGGTGAATGATGTAAACCCTTTGAAATAAAAGATTATGAATTATAATTCTGTTAATGATGGTGCTGCTGCGAAATACATCAAAACCATAGACCGTTAAAGAACCTCAAACTTCAAACTCGCTGTATGTGCGCATGAGTATTTCCACCGATCCGTTTGTTTGTGGTTGTTGCCATTAATTAGCTTGATTTTTTTTTAATCTATTTTGCAAAACCCGGGTGTGTCAGTTGAAGACTGCTGTAATTCGGGACATGCAGATTAGTCAAGGCACAACAATGTTGGAATGCCCACTGGTCACCGGTTGTTCAAGGTCTTCCTGTACATCATATAAGGGCTATTCAAATTTAAATTTTAACCTTGATTCCAAAAGATACACACCTGGAGGGCACTGAACATCCCCAGTGAAGTTGGGGATATTTTGCTCAAGGGCAACCTAGCAATAGCTGCATGTAACTATATAAATTACTGTCTCTTGAACTTCCAGTTAAAGTTTACACCAAGAGAGGTATTGGCTTTTCTTATTTTTAAATGCAAGAGATATCTTAGTTTTGCCTTCACGAATTAGGCCCATTGTGTTTTGTGATTAGTTTTCCACTCATAATTCCCTGCAGTGCAAGGTTTTATATGAAGCAAATTAGTTCATGCGTGACCGGACAAATGAATCTCACTTTTTCTATTTTGTTTTACCGTGTGTTTTGTGCAGGCAATTCCCAACTAGGGGCGACCATTGTGGATGCCTTAGACACCCTCTACATCATGGGTCTGCACGAGGAGTTCAAGGACGGCCAGGAGTGGATCGAACAGAACCTGGACTTCGGAGTGGTGTGTACCTCAACTTCCTTTTATACACATGAACATGTATGGAGCAATAGTTTATAAATGACAACATGCTCAGGATTTTTTTAGATTAGACGTTGTTGTTGTTGATGGTTCCAAAAATGCTGTGTGTTCCCACTTTGAACAAACTGCACAGCAGTTTGGAGGACAGAAACTCACATCTTAACAAATCTGTCACTACGTTTACATGCAGCCAATATTCGGGTTATGGTCGGGTTAAGGTCACTATTCGGGTTTCTGAAACATTCGGAATAACCCGTTTACATGCGTGAGCAGAGAGAGTTACTCCTGTATACATGGAGTTTGTAATCAATTGGCAATATCCTGACGTAAACGGCGACGCACGGTTAGCGTCTGGACGTGCGGACAACCTTAAGACGCAATGTGCGTCATTTCAACAAACGCAACAACAACAAAAGACATTATATTCATGGTTTTCACCACACTAATAAAGAAATTGGTTTCCTCCTCGCTCCAAAAGTGTGGTGCTGTCTGTGTCTCGCCATGTTTACCTCTACTTCTTGTTTACTTCCGGTATACTGCACGCGGGTTTTTGTATGCGCCAGACGGCGCATACAAGAAGTTCCTCTACTCAAAAGACCAAGATTCCTTGCGAATAGAACATGCGCAGAACACAAATCAATGTTCCTTTTGATGGAGATATGCCGATACGCGTTTACATGACCAAATATTCGGGTTAGAAAAGGGGTAACCCAGGGGTCATATTCGGGTTTTTAAAAACCGGAATATGAGCATATTCTGGTTTTTGCCAGTGTTTACATGGCCGTGTGCGACCGGGTTATTGCTAATATTCCGTTTTGATAGGGTTATTGGCTGCATGTAAACGTAGTGAGTGTTACTTAAGTGGCATTGTTGCCACTCGGGATTGAACACTAGTTTGACGACCTGCATCTGCTGTGAAAACATCTAAGGAATCACAAATGCTAATTTCCTATCAAATTCAATATCCAAATGTGGCTGGGTATACTCAGTGGGTAGAGCGGGCGCACATATACTTGGAGGTTTATGCCTCGACGCAGAGGTCCAGGGTTCGAGTCCGACCTGTGACGAGTTCCTGTATGTCTTCTCCCTCCCCCTCTTCCCCCTCTCCCCTTTCTCACCTAGCTGTCCTGTCCATTAAAGGCAGAAAAGCCCCCCAAAAATAAAATAAATAAAAATAAAATAATCAATAGCCAAATGCTTCATTTGGCCGATCACTATGATAGTCTGCCCTGATGAGAGCCATGGTGGATAAATAGCACTGCGGCAACCAATGAAAGACAAATAATCATGTAACAGAAACTATTTATGCAGTTGATGTAATGCCATACCAGTACCATGCCATCCAGCACCATTAGACCTAAGATAAGATGCAGTATGAATAGTATATATTCATTTGTTCAGTATATGCAAGCTTCCTCACAGTAAGAATATCTGCTTTAATACTATCAAGAGGTTTAAATACAGCAATTCAGTTCAATTTTATTTATAGTATCAATTCATAACGAGTTATCTCAAGACACTGGAAATGGAGTAGGTCTAGACCACACTCTATAATTTACAAAGACCCAACAATTCCAGTAATTCCCCCATGAGCAAGCATTCAGTGTGACGGTGGCAAGGAAAATAAGTAATAACACTTATTTCAAGTGTTTTCTCAGCGCTATCTCTTAGCTTGATTCCCCACTCAGGGCCAGATGTACTAACGCTTTTGCGCCCACTTCAGGCGTATTTGTGTCGCAACGTGCGCGTAAAATCATGGCGAGGTATGTACAAACAGGCCGCAATGATGTAAAAGCGCAAACTGCATGTCGTGGGAGCTGAAAAGGGCAAATTGCGTTTTTCGTGTCATGCATATTTATTCATGGGAGGGTCGCGGGGAAAGTGGGAGTTTACCATAAAGAGATGGGAGGGGAAGCGTAAAGAGCGCTTAATTACGTATTCCGCGGTATGTACAAAAACCGCCAGTGATAGCGCGCCTCTATTTTGCGGTGAAAATTCTCTGCCTCTTAAAAGCAGGTGTAAACCTGGAAGCGGGTTTCCTCACATATGCCTCCTGGTGAAATGACAGCAGTAATCCGAGCAAGACGAACACATAGGCCAAGGAGACGAGCTGAAAGGAGTTTTGCCACAAGGATCACAGATTAAGCAGCCATGCAAGATTACAGTTACTGGAAGAAATCAAAGATGACATCGAATCTCCGACTCAGAGTTCACATTCCAGCAGTTGTTAAACTCCTCGCTACATTACAAATATTGGCATCAGGATAATTTCAAACAGTCATAGCATCAGCAGTGGGAATATCGCAGTCTGCACTCAGCCGTATCATAGCACAAGTACTTACAGTTTACGGTATGGTGGGCGGAGAAAGGCGCTAATTACGGATGACCTGCAGGTTTGGTAAATATGGCGTAAACTACGGTATCATTGCGTTCGCTATCTGCGGGTGAGCCATGGCGCTGATAACGCTACGTTCGCAAATGTACGTACATCTGGCCCTCAGTGTCTTTTTACACTCATAACTATCGGCCCTTATCTTTCGTCCCCCCCCCCCCCCCCCCCCCCCCACACAACCCACAACCTCCACTCTATTCCGTCTCTCTTGTCCATCAAATCTGCAGCTCTCCTCATTTATTTCTGTTTCACTCCTCCTCTCCCATTTCCAGCTTTCTTCCTTCTGTCAATCACCTCAGTCCACCCTCTTTTCCCTTCTGTTATGCTTTCTGGTCCCTGCATACTCTTACGGCCCCTGTCTGCATCCCACAGTACCATTTTATTATCTTTTATTTTTCCCTTCCCTGTTTTGTCTTTACGGTCACTCTTTCCATTGGTTTCTTTTATAACCTCTTTGTAGTCTTTTTATTTGACCAGGTTATTGTCTTCAATCTCCCCTCTTTTATTACATTTGGCAATCACATTTTTTATCTGTCCCTCTATCCATCATCTGCCATGTCTATCACTTCTTTTTATCTTTTTACCCTCTGTCCACCTTCCTAGGTTTTCCTTTATCCTTTCCCTCTGTAATTCTCAGTTGTTTCCTTTGCATTTATTTCTTGCCCTCCATCTTCTATCCTACTATCTCTCTTTATCCACCCCTCCGTCATTCTCCAACTTAATATCAACTTAATTCTTATTTCTCTTTTTTTTTCTTTTTTTTCTTTCTATACTCCAATTGGTTTACTCACACTTATTCACACCTAAGAAGGCTTCCTTCATTTACCCGTCCACCTGACATGGCTCTCACTCCCTCTTCTATCCTTACATATCCCTCTCTCTTTTATTCTACTTTACCTCATGTCTTCCCTTATCTCTTTGCTTCCCCATCATGGCTAAGCTGCTGTCCCTCCTTTCTTCCCCTTTTCTCACATCTTTCAAAATTTTCCTTATCGTTATTCTGTCCGTGCCTTCTCCCTGCTCTCCCTCCGCTCTTTTTTTTTCTTTTCTTACTTTCTGCCTGCTCCAATGTCTAACTCCTGAGCTTGTTAGTCCCCCTACTGAGGCAATCACAGGGCAGCTAGCAGATAGGCAGAGGGGATCTAACAGTCTGACACTTGGAGTGCTAATTAACCTCAGGATCACTGTGGTCAAGCAGCAGAAAGAGGGATACAGGGAGGAATTGGGGGATGGAGAACGAGGGAGATAAAGAAGAGAACAGACTTAGGTTGAATGGAGGGTGAGGAAGAGGTGGAGGGTAGAGAACAGAGGAGGCAGCAGGAGATGTGTGAAGGAAGAGACATTGGGGATCGAGAGGAGAAAAAAAGAGAGAAAGAGAGAGACCAGTGAAGATTAATCGCAGACTGAGGAGGTAGGGGTTTGGATGGATAGACCAAGAAAGAGATGGAGGAAGAAAGATCAGCCCTGAAGACAGATTGAGGGGGATACTAATGGGTAGTGGAGATGGCTGTGAGGAATAAAAAGAAAAGACAGGGGGATAGTATGTTACTAATAGTAACGGTCCAGGCAGGTTTGCCTCGTGGTCCAGCAAAGGGCATTTTTAAAATGAATGATCACCTTGACCTATTGCATGCCCCATTGATTCATCAGTAAACTAAGCTAATTAATAAAAGTGAAAGAGGACACTAGCAAGCAAAGCTGTGCAGATTGGATAATCACCAGACCGAAGCATTTGAGAAGCAGTTTTTGGAAGTATTTTCTACACCGTAGGTGGCATACAAGCATGTGTGTTGACTTTGTAAAAAAGCATCTGCATTACTCTACAGCATGACGACAACAAATGTGAGGACTCACCTGCTAGCTTGCCACCCAAGTTTACTCTACATCCTCATCTGCAGGGCTCGACATTAAGGCTTGTCCGCTTGTCCGGGACAAGTGGATTTTTTTGTAGGGCAAGTGTAAGATACATTTACTTGCGCCACTGGACAAGTTAAAACTCAAACAAAATAAAATGGCATGTTACTTCACATTACGTGCCACTCATTATGTCTATGTTACTGATTTGAAACAAAGCAGTGGATCAGCGGACCGCTAAGTTAGACCCAGGGGCAGCGAGTCAGCGGACAGCTAACGTTAGACCCAGCCCGCTGTTCAGCTCATTCTCTGTAAGCGATGCAGCATGAAAGCACGGCGAGCCAGCCGGGGTTAGTTGGCTAACATTAGCTTGCTAACTCCACCTTTACGTTACGTCCTCGACACATTGTTCACAGAAAACGAGCCGAATACTCGTGGCGATAGTAATGTGCTTTGTGTGGATGAAGCATGAAGTTAATTTAACTCATTCAGCGACTGGCTCTCTGGCTCGTAGCGTTACTACTCCACTGCTCGTTTGTCATTCAGTTATTTGTAAAACCTCAGCTCTGCGACTTGCTGGATTCAATATCAGCTAATAATCAACTGTAAGTAAATACACCTTTTTAAAAGGATCCCTTGGTAAATCAGCCTCTGCTGATGAAAAAAGTTAACACCAACATTTAGTGGCAAAATTCATTGTTATGTCTACAAAATTATTTTAGATATAGTATAAGTTCAAGTCACCACTACCTCTGGTCAGAATATTGACTTAGTATCTCAATGTATTGAGGTATCTCAGAATATAAACTAAGAATCTCAAAGTAATGAGAACATTTAAAATATTGACTTAGATTCTCAATATATTGGCTTAGTATCTCAATATATTGGCTTAGTATCTCAATATATTGACTTATCTTAATATATTGACTCAGTATCTCAATATATTGACTTGGCTCAAAATATTGACTCAGTATCTCAATATATTGACTTAGTAACTCAAAATATTGACTAAGAATCTGAAAGTAATGAGAAACTTTAAAATATTTACTTAGAATATCAATATATTAACTTCTGCACACCGGCGTGCAAAGTATTACTTTGTATTATGGAGTCTGGAGATCCTTTTTTTCTTGTTGAAGGGGAAATCTGTTGTTGGGACACGTTTGTTTCTACTGTTTCAACTGAATTATATTCATGTTGATAGTGTTTGGATGCTTTCAACGGTTTGTTCAAATTCTGCATTAGCAAAACACAAACACAAAAGAAATTATAAAGTGATAAATCTTTACCCGGACAAGTGACGTTTGTGCATGGACAAGTGAAACGGAAATGTACTTGTCCAAAGGACAAGTACCTCAAAAAGTTAATGTCAAGCCCTGCATCTGACTGCCTTTTTTCTGCCACACTTGTCCTCAAGACCTTTCCTAGAAGCTCGTAAAAGGCCTTCACAAGTAAATAGCACAATTTATACAAGGATAATGACAGAACTGGAGCCACGATATAGAATTCCATGTCCCACCACAATCTCAAGACACAGTGCAGTTGTTCGACACCACATGGAAAAATACAGACTATACTGAAGGGTAAGACACTGTGATCGACAGATAGACATGGCTGGGGTTTATTATCCTATATGTTGCATTTAAATAATGCCTTAATTTCCTAATAACTTCTATAACATACACTCTGCGATGGAGGATGGTTGAGTGGAAAATTAAAAGCGATCAGTGCAATATGGGATAGGGCTGCACGATATTGGGAAAATATCTAATTGAGATTATTTTGACTGATATTGCGATTGCGATATGATTCACGATATTGGAGGGAATGATCATTTTTGTATCATTATTCTCATTTTCATTGGAAAAATATAAACACAATGTTTGAAGTGTGATTTTTCTTTTTTTCTTTTGCAAGGATCTGTACCTAACAAAGATTTTTTTCTTTAGTCTGTAGGATACAATTTGTAGGCCTGGACGTCTCTGCAGCACCACAATACTTTATTTTAGAATGGTTTGACACATATTTTGCCTTTAACAAATATTGCGCCCCCCCTGCAGTTTGGATATTGCGCTAGTTCATATTTCGATAAAATTGCGATTAATTGGGCGGCCCTATAGGATGATAGAATAAAGCAGAAAAAGGGGGATGGATATTTGGATGTGAGTGGAATGGAAAAGATAAAAGTAGATAAGATGTTATTTGGAATGTAGGCCTTTGTTTCGTTATGAAACCTATAAAAACAGTATGATGCATATGATGCAGGTAGTAATCAAAATAAACATTCACCTGACAATGGCAAACTTCGGGTTCATTAAATAGATGTGTTCACATTACATTTGTGCAAAAAAATGTGTTCTCTAGCAGAGTGGTATCCAAAAGACCTGCAGGAGCAGCCACTGTAATACAACTTGCCTCAGCAACAAACAATATGAGATCAGTGCCTTATGAAAAAGGGGCAAAATTATTAAGAATATTACAAATGCAATAACTATGACAGGAATATGAGACATTGAGGAAACAAATTGCAAATGTGTTTGCATTGAGTTATAAGAACCAGAGGCAGGGGAGAGGACGAGAAGCCTTTGGTTACACAGAAGGGAATGGAGGGAAGTTATTATTAGAGGGAAGACTAAGAAAAGAGGAAGAGACTTGAAGCTCCTGTTAACGAGCGAGAAAAGGAGGGAGGTGTGTCGCTATGTTTTCATCGGCGGCTTGGTTTGATGCCTTTATACCTGCATGCATTAGGCAAAGGATTCAGGCATTAGCTTCCATCTTCTATAACATTCATGAAATGTTAAGCTAGCTTTGGCTGAATCTTTGCAATATGGCCATGGCTTTACTTTGGCTTTTTGATCAGACCTTTTACAAAACAGGTAATTCCCCGGCTCACAGGGAGCAATACTTTTGAAGCCTGAAGTGACCTTGCAGTATAATTAGCAGCAAAAAAAAAGCTTGAACCTTGTGAAAATCAAAGATTTGTTCAACCCAGCCTCTCTAGTCAGAGCTCTGAGGCAGGAATAAAGGCATAGCCTGGATTTCCTTGGATGAGATTAAATACATCATTCTTGGTCAAGTTTAATCACTCTCCTGTGCATGCATGTGTGAGCGCACTGCATAACACTGGCCGTAACTACCACTGTGTGTGTGTGCTGTGTGCAGTATGTCTGTCAGTTTGACCTTTTATAGCGAGGATGTTTTTGCCCTTTTATCAATTTATATTTTAAGATCAGAACTGACTTCGAATTATGTTTAAATTAGCATGTCTTTAAATGAGTAACTGTAAGGTTTAGACTGCCCCACCTTCTTTCAAAGATAATTCCTCCCTCTTATGTATATTTTGTAGTTTTGCC
Source organism: Gymnocephalus cernua (assembly GCA_023631565.1). NCBI lineage: Eukaryota > Metazoa > Chordata > Actinopteri > Perciformes > Percidae > Gymnocephalus > Gymnocephalus cernua. Next base: position 25,706,504 of record CM042434.1, on the reverse strand, counting down.
ATCAAGTCAACATTGTACTCACCTCAGTTGCTGAGATCAGTGAATGCATCACTCCAACAAAGACGGCAGGGCAAGAAACGTGACCGTCTTACCTACAATAATCAGACATGTTGTCAATTAGCCGTCAATTAACCCAGATTACCATATTCAACCTACTTTGATTGTATTTAAAACTGAAAGTGAGTGCAGTGAATGTCGGTAGTGATCCATCCTTGCACAGGAAAATTGTGTGTGCGCAAAACTACGGCAAATACCGCTTGTCTTTCTTGTTCCTAATTAGTGATGATGCCTCCTTCCCTGAATCCAAATGTTACCATAACCAATGCCATTTGCAAGGGGGTCGTCTAACTGTGTGTCAATCACTGCTCATGCACATGCATTCATTCTCCCTTGTGGGGGGAGGGGCTTAGGAGACCATTTTGGGCTTTAGCAGAAAGGGGGGAGGGACTAAGAAGTTTTTGATGTTCATATTTTTTGACTAAGTCCTGGATCTTCACAATCCACAGCACCTTTAAGTGCATGTTGTCTGTTGTCTAGTATTCCTAGTGTCAAATAGTCCTGACTGAAAGGAATATTTCACAGCTGGAAAGCTGAATATATCTTTAAATTGGGTCACTTATGTAGTAGAAATGTGATTTTATTTTTTATTTATTTTTTTTAAATTTGTGCCTTCTAGGCCGAGAAAAGCCAGAAAATGTGTTTTTGGCTCATATGGATGAAAGACACCAAATCCCAGAATGCACCTGCTTCGCTGCTTTACTAGTCCACTCCCAAACCACGCCTTCCGGTTACAGACAGAATAGACAGTGAAGCATTCAACTCGAGTGTGTTTTATTGTCATTTCAACCATATACACGAAACAACGTTTCACTGTGGCTCAAGTGGTGGGCTGTAAACACTGAGTATAAACACAGCCGTGAATTAGCGTGGAATGTCGAATGGTCGGCATTTAACAGTCACAAACTCCACCAGCAGTTAGCAGTTAGTTGGATACAAATCACCCCATTTCTGCACCAGTCCGTGTGAACACAGCTCACATCCACAAGTCTCTTAACCCGGCGACAGAGCATCTCTAGCTCGGAGGACTAGCAGGCCTGGTAGCTGGACAGTCCGGTACACTGTTGTTCAGCCATGTTTCCACAAAAACAAAAACACAGCAGTCTCTGAACTCGCATTGGCAGTTTCGTTTGTTGTCTAATGAGCGGACACTTGCAAGCAGGATTGATGGGACAGGTGGCAGGCTAGCATTAGCTTCCCACCTAACCGATGAGGATGTCCCCTACCCGGTTAGCGGCATCAAGCGACACCGCTGGTTGAGGTGCTGTTCTCCGTGCAGGCGAAGCTCACGTAGTGTGCCAAGTAGTTCGTCTGTAATAACGCTTCCTGCATATTCTACGATCTGTACCAATGTATCCCGGTGGTACACATGTGCGATAGTTTTGAATGCACATAATTGTTGTAAATGTTTACTGCTGAATAGAGTGACTAACCTTCAAATGTCTGATGAGGTTGGTGGTGTTGAAATGTCTTTTGGAGCTTTCCACCTCGTGGAATTTCCTTGGCACACACGTTGCAAATTGCTAATGTGTTGTCTTTTTCCCAGATAGCAATGAGTCGGCGGACCATCGGCGGTGCTCCAGAGGCAGTAGAAGCATCAGAATGGCATAACCGCAAACACGTTTGCCGGCGCGCCACCGCCAGCTACCGCTTTTAAAAAGCGGTAGCCGCCTTCCTACCGCCTTCGTTCCGTGGCCGGCCCGCGGGCCAACCACTGTTCTGCCGCCGTTCAGACACCTTGTAGAACTGCCAGACCGGTGAATGTAGGGAGGCCGCCATTTTAGCTCCATGTAGAAAATGTTCTCACGAGTAGTGCGTCATCTGATCGGCCTATCAGATCGGCATTTATAGAGACCACCGATCAAACTATTTAAAGCCATTATCGGCCGATACCGATCGGTGACCGATCAATCAATCGTCATTTTACGTCATCAGAAGATTTTTTACCAGACCCACAATACAGAGATCTCTCGTCTCAGGGGGACATGAGGGAGGGACTCAGGGTCATTCAAAAATACTACCGGGTTTCTACTGATACAAAGCTTAATGCTAAATCGGTGAAGTATCCCTTTAAAATCATCATTTAATGGCTCTCATATGTAACAAATACATAATGTGTTTGCCACATCCTCCCTCCACCACCTCTCGATTGAGCCACCCACCAGCCACACCACTAATGAATGATTAAATAGCTGCCATGTCAGGTTGACCCAAGTAGACAGTCATTGTTGGAGTCTCCAGTGCCCCTGCACTGCAGCTTGCCCTTCGATGATGGATGTGTTGGCGTTAGGTCCATCGCCAGGCTCGAAGATCCCCCAAATGAATTGACTCCGTTGACTGACGCATCAATAACCCTGGTTAAATTGAGGATTTGATCAGAGACGATGTGGCAGAGATGGAAAGATAAATTATTTGCTACCTGTCAAAAAGTATGTTCAAGCCAAGCTTGATTAACCACATTTAATCATAAAGGAGCAAGAGTTCCTAATTCAGGCAGAAACGGTGGCCTTCCGAGTAACATTCTGCTGTTTATTTTTCATGACATTGCCAAGCTTTCTCAGTCCTACACAGTGAAAGCTGTCGTGTTTGTGATGATTAGACGCCCCCTCTTCCATCCTGTCCCATTTCTCCCTTAGCCTTTTGCGGAGGGTGAAAGCCATTTGACAGTGACTTCCTCCGCTCTTCGTGTTCCTCTGTCTTGTCACCTGGAAGAAGTCATTGCAGAATATAATATTTTAGCCGAGTTGCCTGGATGACATGTTTTTCAGTTGTTTGCCTTCAAACTTCAAGGACTAGATCACATTTTGTTCATGCTTTAGTGAAATATTTGGGCCAAACCTTGTCTGAGGCTACATACTTGCACACACATTTTGTATGCATCATTTGTATGCAGCACATAATGCTTGTGTTACACTATACTTTTGAAGTACAACCTTCAGCTGTGAAAATGCTAGACAAATTCAGTATAAAGGCTACGGTATAAAAGAGAAGGGCCTAATTAAGGATGAATGCTAAAGATTTTTTGGATGCATTGGTCTCTAATGTACCTTCACTTGTTCCTGTAAAGCCATGTATTACATAACACACTGAATAATGTGTATAAGTAAGCAGGGGGAAAACAAAGTGCATACAACACCTGAAATGACACAGTAAATGCGCTGCTCTCACTAAAGAAGAGATAATAAAATGTTTCAACTGTGCTGAGAGCTATTCACTTCACCTCAGCTACTGTTTGGGTTTATTATTAAGCAGTGCATCAGTTCAGAATTATCTCAGTGCTAAGTAAAATACAGTCTAATTTAGAAAGTGTCAGAGATAGAAGCGGTTACATTAGGTACATGTTCTCTATCTGCAGCTTTATGGTGTTAGAATAGAGGTTAAGTTTAAACCTTACATTTTCAAATACATGTTCTAATATCAGTTAACTGTAGCGGAAACTAACAATTATTGTCATTGTCGATTCATCTTTTGATTATTTTCTCAACCGTTTGGCCTATATAATTTCATGAAATGGTCTAAAATCCCAATTTCCCATATGACGTTGACAGTCCAAAACCCCAATATTTTACATCATAGACAACTTTGGAAACCAGCAAATATTAACATTTGAGAAGCTGAAATCAGAGAATGTTGGCATGTATTCTTTAGAAATTACTCAAAAGGATTATCAAAATTGCTGCTGGTTACATTTCTGGCGTTTGACTGATTTGATTGTACACTAATAAATATAATTTAGCTTACACTCTTACTGAGAGACATTATGAGAAGATGAGCTTCAATTAAGAGATCATCAAAATTTGCCTAAGTGCTTAAAGTCGAGCCGCAGTTTACTGTACGTTAACCCAAATATACCCAAGAGTGTGGACGCCAGGAAGAAGCACTTTTACAGTAGTGACAGGATCCAATTGAAATAAACGACAAGAAGCTGGACAAAAAGAAATGGTTTTCAAGATGGTGGTGGATATTAATAGAGAAAGTAGAAAAGGTTGGAAAGTGGATGTAATTCTCCGGGTCGAGCAAGTGCAGTATGTCATTAAGAGCTATCTTGGGATAGAATATCTGAGAATACAATGACTGTCCTATATTGTAGTTTCAAAACAATTAATTTTAATCAAAACTTCTATTCTTGTGCCGCTCTCCTGCGTCAATGCACAGCCTACGTGATTCCTCGCTGCAGGCGCTTTTAAACTAGGGCTGTTTTATAGCTCCTCTGCTTATTGGAGTCTGGGCTCCTAAACAACAGTTGTAAATGGCTAACGAGTGAGGGTGACTGACAGACAGGGAGTTGTATTGATGGATGCTGCCAAAACAAAGCTGGCCTTGAGCTTTACGCAATCTTCCAATCCCTTCATCACTCAGTTCAACACACAGGGGTGTGATTCTTCCGGATAAATCTGGAAATCCGGCTTTTCCGACCTGAAAATGAGGCTCTCGTAAATCATGCAAATCTTCTTTTTTTTTTTTAATGACGCCATCATAATGGCCGCGTTCTTCATTCTTGATGATGTTGCCGGTTGTATTCTTTAACAGCATTGTCGCCGTGTCATATTTTCCTGCTTTTTTGTCCTTTGCCAGTCACACCTATGAACACAACATCCACCCTGCCTTCTACTGTGCTTTTGCTCTTTTATTCTTCTGATTAATTGTGCGTTTCAAAAAAGAAAAAAAGAAAACAGTTTGACACTCACTTTGACAATATTGAATATTTAAAGGAAATGTCTGTGACACGTTGGCTCCTAAAGAACACTTGTAAGTTCAAAAGAGGTTTATATGGCGGCTTACACCAATGTTGAAATAATGAATGGTGGCTGAAGGGTGTCTGTAGCTGCCCATCGCTGCTACATTAATATATTTCAGTGATCAGTGTAATATAGTGGTTTAATATGATTATTTGCCTGCTATAATATAGTGTGAAAAATGTGTGCTGTGTTAGATATTGAGAAAATGGGGCGCTTGTTTTATGGCACGTATGCTAATTTTGCACCACTGTTTCAATTTCAAGAGAGAACTCTCTGCAGTAGGAATTTAAGATATATACAAGGTAAATGTCTTTGTATTTATCTGTATTGACATTGCAAATTTATAAAGTATGCAAACAAAAGACAGATGGTAAAAACAGAGGGGGAAAACCTTGAGGCGGAAACAAAAAAGCAAGAGATACACTCCCAGGGGTCTTGGACAAAGTGGGATCCACTCGAGAAGAAAGTAACGTGGGTGGAGCTGTGGAGATGAGAGCCATTCTTCACCTCATTCCTTTTACTGTCAGGATACGACACTCTCCCTGCCAGCACAACTGCACACTTGGGATCTGAGGGAGGACCCAGCTGCAAGTGACACGGGTGCATTATCACACATTCTGACAGTGTGCAAAGTCATTTAAAGTGCTCATATTATGCTCATTTTCAGGTTAATAATTGTATATAGAGGTTGTACCAGTATAGGTTTATGTGGTTTAATTGTCAGAAAACACCATATTTTTGTTGTACTGCACATTGCTGCAGATCCTCTCTTCATCCTGTGTGTTGAGCTCTCTGTTTTAGCTACAGAGTGAGGCATCTCTTTGTTGGGAGTTGCACATGCGCAGTAAGTACTGCTAGCTAGTCAGTTACAGAGTATGAGGGCGTGCCACGCTAGCAGCTAGGCGAGCATTATAACGTGTGTTACAAAGTGATGAACATTTGTCTCTGAAGTAAAGGCTGGACTACAACAGAGCTGTTTGGAGCAGTTTGTGAACAGTGTTTCCTGTTGGAGATCGTAAGTCCCTTTGGGGGGGACTTTACTTTGTAAACCTGTAACGTGCACAAAAGATATGTACCACAAAGGAAAGGGGAAAAGCCAAAAAGCATAATATGAGCACTTTAACTCAAGGTGGATTGTAGGTGCCCTTATCTGCTTGCTGTCTTTTGCTGACATTAAAATGAAACCCGTTTGTAGAGATGCAGATGCAGCAGTCCCCTATGTTTCAGGAGGGAGTCAGATTTGTTTCGACAAAGAGGCCAGAATCCAACCAGCTACAAATGACTCACAGAGATAAGAGGTTGGATGTTGGAAGGAAGCTCCACATGATTCCCACCGCTCTTACCTAGATATAATGCTGTGGTCTCCAGTAGATAAGAAAAACACATTCTGGTGGAAATGATAGTCCTGTGGGAGGAGGGGTGCCAAGAAGAATGGCTGTTCCCCTGCAATGTGACAATCTTTGACAGCTTTAGACACTGGCAGAGAGAGCCTATGGGATGGATTGAGAGTAGGTTTGTTGAGGGTAAATGGGCAGTGATTTGGCGACCACCGCTGACCCAAACCTGAAGGGTGTTATGGTCAAACTTCAAAACAGGTTATGAATGTTGTCTGTGGACACCTGCTCCTGACTAAAGACTACAATTACCTCATATGGTAAAATAAGAAAGCACATATCACACATTGCATTGGAATTGCACCTCATACGATTTCATGTGACAAATAAAATTCATTAGGGATGCTAATTTAGATTTTTATCCTGACCGATAGCCGACCTTCGTTAACCAATCATTAACTGTTAAACCGACAAGTAGGCAACTGAGTCCCAGTTCAGGAGACTGGGACATTTCCACATTGAGCGTCTGCAGACAGCTGCAGACTCATACCGAGTCACGTGCATGCATTGTCATACACATGTGGCCAGTTTCTTAGTAATAAAACCGCTTCCGCGCAACGGATACAGGTGTGCAGCTGACCGCAGACTTGGCCGGTTTAACCAGCCAGTCCTCATCGATATAGCAGACTGATCTCATGTAGTGGCGTATGTATGACGCCAATTCGTATGCCATTATTGGCGTGTTATCAAGACGTATACTTGCTTTTTAGCATGTTTATCAACGCCGTTTGGCCTCCGTTGTCTTACATTACGTAGCGGTTGCGTTTTGAATTTACACCGTAGCGAATAGTATGCATAGGGAGGTTGGTCGGGGTGGTGGATGGGTCAAACACAGGACTTTCACCCAGGAGACAGGGGATTGTGTCCCGTGTGTCACGTTTCCTTCATGTCACACGTGTCACGTTTCCTAAACTCAACCGTCGCTTTCTTCTTTTACTAAATCCAACCCCGTTCTTCTTTTCCTAAACCCAACCCGTTCGCTGTATACAGCGCTCAAAATGTGTACAGAAAGTGGCGTGTATGTTTACGCCTGCTGTATACAGCATAGACATACACGCGGATAGCTCAAAATGCATACAGATAACACGCCATTGGGCGTGTACGTTTACGCGAAGTCATGATGTCACGTTGGATATAGTGGCATATAGCTGGCCGTTGTGAGAGCCACAAACTTAGCAGAAACCATGCAACAAATATTGTTTAACTGATAGTATTACTAGTCAAATTTCTTATTGTCGGTTAAATGGTTAATTGTTAGCATCCCTAAAATTGATTTATTGATCAGTGTAAAGCCGCTAACATGGACATTTTAGCTCAGTTCAACATGGTAAAGCCCCATTAGTCAAATTTCAGACAGTGTTCCTGTTCTCCTGCCCCCCCCCATCTCTTGTTTGTTTTCATTTCTAGTGAGAATAAAATCAGAGCAAACTCACATTGTAATTTGTAAGTAGCTCTCAGCATATGAATGTATTAGGCCGTAAGGTGTTACACGTGAATGGTCTTACTGCAGCATGGTACCAAGATAGAAGAAGACTAGCAGTAGGGGGAGTATTCTTTAGGGTACATTAGAATTGAAAATAGAAGATTTGTGTGAACACCAGCATACTCTCTCCTCTCCCTTGTGGCACCCAAAGCTACAATGTTATACCCAAGGTGACAACTGCCAGGCTTAATTATTGGAAGAAATATGCATATGACCTTGCGTGCAGTGTTTATACACATAGTTGACTTGTAGTAAATGTCTGGCTTATTTTTTTTATTTTATTTTAACGTTTATGGCTGTCACACATTTTGTGCAATTCCACATCAATCCGTTGGCCTCATGAGACCAGCCTGATCTCGCGAGCTCCAGTTTTCCACTCACAGATCAGTCTGGCATCTTGAGATAGAGATAATTTGGAGCAGTTTGCCAAACGACCAGCGTTGGTTTTGAGGCAGGTTTAGCTGTGATGCAACGAGGAGCTTGCAAGATCAGGATGGTCTAACGAGGCTCAGTGAGCGGAAGCAACGCATGAAAATCCGACCTGCTCTAGACACCTTTTCAGACAGCGGTAGCCCTGATTCTGTTAGCCGCTCGCTAATGCTTTTTTCTCTTGATCCTCCTTTTGGAATATGGACTGGGAACCTGAAATGGTTCCTTTTATCCGTAAATTATTGTTACACAAACGGCAAATATCCTTTACCGACATGTTGCTTGGTTGCTGAGCTAACGAGCTATGCTTTGCCTACAGCAGCAGGGGGAGCCTGGCTTGATCTGATTGGTTGATTTGGCCCGTCTATCACCAACATAGGTGGTGATAGACAGATGGTTTATCCAATCAGCTAACCAGTATTTGCGCCCCTTCCCAAAAGTTCTCCAAAATTCCCTTTGAATTGGAGGTTTGTTGATTTGTTGATTGTTCCCAATCAACAAATCCTACTTGGCTGCGCTGTGATGGAGACCATGCAACACGTGTGTGTCAGCAATAAAGCCCGGCCAAATATATAGTACTGAGTGAGGTTAAACCTCCAATCTTCTCCCAGAAAATGAATGTTAATTTTATAGGGCTGGGCAATATATCAATATTGATATCGTGATAGGAGACTGGATAGATTTTGGATATTTTGAATATCCTAATATCGTGATGACACAAGTGTTATCTGTCCCTGGTTTTAATGACTGGATTACAGTAAGGTGATGTCATTTATTTTTACTTACCAGACTGTTGTAGCTTTTCTATTATTTCCCTTTACCCACTTAGTCATTATATACACATTAATGATGATTATTTATCAAAAATCTCATTGTGTAAATATTCATAGACATTATGTCCACATTACTGATGAGTATTTATCTGAAATCTAAGTGTGAAGATATTTTGTTAGAGCACCAATTGTCAACCCTACAATATCCGCAATATCGATATCGAGGTATTTGGTCAACAATATCGTGATATTAGATCGCCCAGCTCTATCATTTAACATAAAATTGTATCGATTTGTTTCTGTGTTCACACGTCTTTTATTTTTTTTATTTTAGGCACGGCTGCTATAAAACAGAGTGGGAGAGACCATTGTAGCTAAAGAGAGCAAAAGTCATAGGTTACTTTATGTCTTTTCCTCATGTAATCTGCTTTATTTAATGATTTAATGGGAATAAAGATTGAGTTGTTATTTAATAGTAAACTGTAAAGGTGTGTGATACCCTTTGATTTTGGCTCTTATCACAGGATAGCCTGTTTTATTTGAAGAATGCAAGTCTTCACCTGTGTAATTCTGATTAGTTTTGGAAGGTTTTGCAAACCACTTGATACTGTAGGAAAATAGATTAAATGAAAACACAATCTGTGCTGGTGGTACAGAAACCCCCAAGGAGCTCAAAGGAAAACCCCTAGCCTTTTTTTTTTACACCTACTTCCCATGACAGAGGATGGTATATAACCAACAGAATATCCATATAAAAACATAAACAACAAATTGTAATGTGATGAGTTTTTTTTCTTCCTCTGCTCTTTTGTTTTCCCAGAATGCCGAGGTGTCTGTGTTTGAGGTCAACATTCGTTTCATTGGAGGACTGCTGGCTGCCTACTACCTCTCTGGACAGGAAGTAAGTACTCGTATGGAATAATAATATTTCTCATTTATGTATCGAAGAGAAGACCTCAGTAACAGTGTTGAGTGTTTCATAAAAATAAGAAATGCCTACAAATTATCATTTTACATTGGTGACCACTACTTTAAGCTAGTGCATGTCTCCTTTGGTTTAAAACTGCATTTAATAGTCGTTATACAGCTTCATTTCACACTAGTGAAGCAGAATATACAATAGCAGGTATGTTCTAGCCTGTCACGCTTTTTTAAATAAAAAAAAAGACTTGAACAGTGTTTCCTAGGAAACAAGAATATTCTGACAATCAAACTGAAAAAGTTTGTCTTGATGAATTAAGAGAGGAATGAATAATGATATAGGTTCGGCCCGAAGTTCCAAAGAGGCTCTGGATTTGTTGTTGGAAATGTTTGTTGCATGCCCATTCTGGGTTTTCCTGACGAAGATGAGAAAACAAATGCACATACATAATTAATTTACAGTTTGATGTTAGTGGACAGTCTTCTTCATTCTCGGAAAAGCTCCTGCGTTGTCAGAAGCAAAGACTAATAACAGCTTAATTAATGTTCTCCTCGTCAGGTGATTACGAAGCAGAGAACTTATCAGCCATATGTGAGATGAGAAAAAGCAATACAAATCAGTAAAAACGCTGATCGAATCACCCACAAGTTTGGCTTACTCCCATGAATAACGCCTGCAAAGGTCGTGCCTTGGCTTTTTGAAACTGATGAACAGAGATGTTAAATCACTCTGAATAACAGTATAGACTAAAGTGCCTTACAAGTCAAACTTAAAGTCACTCTTATTCTCCACTCTTTCCCTCCAATCCCCTCGCTCAATTCCTGCTCCTCCTCCCCCCTCCCAAAAAAAAAAGAGAAAGAAATCAAACTCAGTCTTTCATCAGAGCCCACTCAAATGATAATAGAAGCAGTGTGTGGTGGGAAAGGAGGGAGATGGAGCATGGGAGGGCTCAGAGGAGAGACAGTGATGGAGGGAGCGGAGGAGAGGGTGGAGGAACAACTGGGACGGGACAGTGAGGATGAGCGGAGGGTGTGTGAAGGTGATGCTTACAGATAAAGAGATGGGAGTGGAGAATCAGGATGATGAATGGCCTAAGGGGGAGAAAAGCGAGTGAGACTCATTTTTCACTCTCATTGGGCATGTCCTTGAGCAAGGCACTTAACCCCTCAACTGCTCCAGTTAACCAGCAGAATCAATGGATGTTACTGGAAAGCTCCCTGGGGGAAGTTGTGTGAATTGTGTGTAACTGCAGGAATATGCAGCAGTGCCCACTCCCTGCAGAGATAGCTTATCAGCATCTTTCCCAGTTGGATGTTAGCAGGTCGATAGGGAGGGGGTTGTGTTTGAGGAAGGGAGGGGCTGAGTTGCAAAGGGAGGGGAGGAAGTGGTGGGTAGAGCAAACAAGAGAAGAAACAGAGCTGAATTAAGACATTAGTGCCCAAGACTACTGAGAGATGAGCCCGATGACATGAAAGGGAAATGAAGAGAGAAGTGAAACAGATTGAGAAACAAAAACAGAATTTAACAGATGTAAAGTTAGATGGGATGCAGGGTAAAAGGAAAGGGGGCTGAAAAAAATACATGGATCAAAATACTAATGGAGCTACTCTTATATATATTTTACATCTTGTACAACCTGAAGCCGAAGCCGTTTAATAATGAAGCATAACGATTTGATCATTTTTAGATTGGATCATTTTTCCCTGCTGTAGCTTTTCCTATCTCTCCAAAACTTTATTGAGTTGAGTTATTTTTTTAACCTGCTTCTGAAAAAAGAAATATCTTTGCTGCTGGTCCTTTCAACCACATTTTTCATTAACTTCAGTGAGTACATGAATATGCACATCAGTGCGTAGATTGTTAAACTGTGCATGCATCATACTGTTAGGTGACGCTAGTTGAGCCAGAATGAGGGCTGATGTTAACGTGCACATAAACAGAAGTGGTGTGCTCCTAAAACTCGATAAGAGGTTTTATTGTGCATGTAAATGTACTCAGCTGCAGCCACGGAGAGTCACTGTAGCGGACACCTGTGCAGAGTTGCATCAAAACCAAAGCTTGTCCTCCAGGTCTCATGTCCACCTCAGCTTCAGGTCGAGTCTGACTTATTGTGGGTCTGTGTGATATTATACTGGACCTGACAGTACCAGAGCAGACCTGATAGCTTTAGGTGGTAGGTGTATAATAGCTTTAGCCTCTCAGCCAAAATGCAATAAATTACTGGACAGAATTTGGATTTGTTGTGTTGGACTTGGTCTGTCACTTTGAGTTCATTGCTAATTGCCCAGAAGTGACCCCTGCTGGAGAATCAGAAACCGTTTATTGCCAAGGAATTGGACTTGGTGATGATTGGGTGCATAACAATAAACACAGTGCGAAATTATAAAGACATAATATAAAATTAAAATAAGATTTACAATAACATATGGAAACATTTTCAATGTGTGCAGTTGTGGAGGAATGTGCAAATTATTGCCCATGGGATGTAAAAGTTCGCAGTATAAGTACATAGTAAGGATGTGCGTTGCTGTAACGCATAATGTCAGGAGCCTTGTTGATGAGGCTGTCGGGGAAAAAACTGTTTTTGTGACAGGAGGTTTTGGTCCTGATGGACCGCATCCTCCTGCCAGTCAAATCAAACAGTTTGTGTCCGGGGTGAGAAATATCGGCTACAATCTTTCCTGGCTGCCTCCAGGTCCTGCAGGCGCACAGGTCCTGAAAGGTCCCATGGCATGAAAATGTCACTTTATGAGGTTTTTTTAACATTAATATGAGTTCCCCCAGCCTGCCTATGGTCCCCCAGTGGCTAGAGATGGCGATAGGTGTAAACCGAGCCCTGGGTATCCTGCTCTGCCTTTGAGAAAATGAAAGCTCAGATGAGCCAATCAGGAATCTTCCCTTTATGACGTCATAAGGGGAAAGGTTACCTCCCCTTTCCCTGCTTTGCCCGCCCAGAGAATTTGGCCAGCCCAAGAGAAAGAGAGAGACATCATGGCGAAGCATGGCAGTTGGCCAAGGCCACCTCCCAATAGCATTTAAAGCTACAGACACAGAAATGGCACGTCCTGAGGAAAGCTCATTGTGGGACTGGCTCTAGTAGCTGTAATTCTGCACCAAGGCTGAATTTCGGGAAAGAGACTTCAGATACAGTATTAGGGGACCACTAAGGTCTATATAAAAGAGACTTCAGATACAGTATTAGGGGACCACTAAGGTCTATATAAAAGAGACTTCAGATACAGTATTAGGGGACCACTAAGGTCTATATAAAAGAGACTTCAGATACAGTATTAGGGGACCACTAAGGTCTATATAAAAGAGACTTCAGATACAGTATTAGGGGGCCACTAAGGTCTATATAAAAGAGACTTCAGATACAGTATTAGGGGACCACTAAGGTCTATATAAAAGAGACTTCAGATACAGTATTAGGGGGCCACTAAGGTCTATATAAAAGAGTCTTCAGATACAGTATTAGGGGACCACTAAGGTCTATATAAAAGAGACTTCAGATACAGTATTAGGGGGCCACTAAGGTCTATATAAAAGAGTCTTCAGATACAGTATTAGGGGACCACTAAGGTCTATATAAAAGAGACTTCAGATACAGTATTAGGGGACCACTAAGGTCTATATAAAAGAGTCTTCAGATACAGTATTAGGGGACCACTAAGGTCTATATAAAAGAGTCTTCAGATACAGTATTAGGGGACCACTAAGGTCTATATAAAAGAGACTTCAGATACAGTATTAGGGGGCCACTAAGGTCTATATAAAAGAGTCTTCAGATACAGTATTAGGGGACCACTAAGGTCTATATAAAAGAGTCTTCAGATACAGTATTAGGGGGCCACTAAGGCCTATATAAAAGCATCCAAAAAGCAGCATATCATAGGACCTTGAAGAGATGGCAGCGGATCGAATGATGGTCTGCCCTTGTCCTTGTCAGTGGCAGCAGTGTACCAGATTGTGATGGAGAAGGTGAGGATGGACTCAATGATGGCGGTGTAGAAGTGCACCATCATTGTAGCAACATTGGCAGGTTGAACTTCTTCAGCAGGAAGTACATCCTCTGCTGAGGCTTTTTGATGACAGAGCTGATGTTCAATGGAGACACCATCTATGAATTTCACTATTGGCCTCTTTATTCATATTTATACGCTGTCTACAGTGTGTGCTTACTTGCCATTGAAATAAAATAAAGTGTTACTCTTCCAAGAGTAAACTTCTGTAATGTTGAAGTGAACTGGGAAAAGGAAAGTTTTTTTTAGTGTAGGACCAGTTTAGATCATGTTAACCACAATGTTAACCACATTTTCCAGCCACTACAGAGTTGAATAATTCTTTATGAAGATTTAAAAGAACTGAAGGCTATGCAGCATTCAGTGAGTTTCAAAAATGCAAGTACGACAGGCTTGTTAGGCTAGGCACACATATTCAGATCCATATACAACTCTCATAGAAGCTGCTGTAAATGGGAAAAACAATGGAAGTGATAAAAGATTGGCAACATTCTTCTTATTAGACCATCTAATAAAGGAGAAACAACAGCAGGAGAATGACCAAATACAAGGAGAAAGAGAGACAGAGGAGGAAAATACAGACACTGGAATGAGACAAACCTAGAAGAACGACGAGAAAAGCGACTGTGATTCAGAGAATTAGAGCTGGAGATCAGCATTCAGGAGGAGGAGGTGTTGGTTTGGGAGAGTGGAGGCGGAGCAGCAGTGATGGATTGTGTTTACTCCTCTGTCTGTCCGCGGCTTTAATTCTTTTAGTCTCCTTCTGCCTCTACCTCTTTTTCTGTTGTCCTTACCACCTTCTGTTCTCTTTTCACACTTCTGTTCTGCTCTCCTGGCCACCTGTCTGCACTGTTCATCTCCTCTTTTCACTCATCTCCATGCTGCCACTACTCCTATTTATTCATTTTAATTTTCTCCCCCCATCTCCCTTCTTCCTGATTTGTCCATCTTGTCCTCTCCTCCTTCCTTTCCTCTTATCTGTGCTTATTATCTTGTCTCTCTCTCTCTCTCTCTCTCTCTCTCTCTCCCCTGCTCTCCTTATTCCACCTCTTTTGTTTGTTTTTACTCTTTCTCCTCATCCCTTTGTTCTTTTGTCCTCTTATGTCCTTCCTTATTCTACTGTGCCTTCTCCTCATTCACTTCTCCATTGTCATCTGTCCTTTTTATTCATTTTCCTTTCTCCAAATTCCCCTTTTTTATTTTCTCCTCTCTTTCCCTCTTTACTCCTTTATCTCCAAAGCATTTGTAGACTTTTGCCTAAGTTCTTTCCCAATTTGTTTCTTTGCTCCATCTGTTTCTCAGCTTTCCGTCTTTTTTCTTCTGCACTTCACACTTTTCTCTCTCCTTTTCTCACTTAATTTAGTATCTTTTCTTTTCTAATTTAGTATCTTTTCTTCCTTCCTTCCATCTTCTTCTCTTCTTCCCCAACCTAATCCTTTTCCTCCTGCTTTCATCTTTTTTCACTTTCCACTTTTTTTCTTTACTTTAGCTCATCTGTTCAGTACATCTCTTCCCCTCACACCCTTGCCTTTAATCCTGTACCTCCTGTAATCTTAAAAAAACAGTAAATGGCTCTCTTCCTCCCTTATCAGTCTTGTTTGGAGCTTCTCCTCTCACTGATGTTGCTCTCCTGCTCTGCCCTTCTTTCCCTTGATAATTCTATTACTGCTTGTCCTTTTCCTTCCTTTGCACTTGTTTGTATATCATGTCCTGCGGTATTTTTGTATAACATGTCCTCTTGTCTTTTACCCAACTGTTACCCCTGTTAGAGTAGCAACCTTTCTATGTCTGGCGTTTTTGCACGCAAGTCTCTCTGGATAATCTAAATTCAAACTTGAACAATTTAGGATCGTGAAAGAGCAGAAAAAGTACAAAGGTGTAACTATTGACATTTTGGAGGAATTTGTGATGTTTTTGTCCTTTTAATCATACCCTTGTTTTGTGGAGCTAGTCCTCCATTTACTGCCAAGTAGCAAGAAGACCAGCTTGAGGATAACATGACAAAGTCATCAGCTTCTTTTACTGGCAGGTAGAAAAACGTATCACGAAAAAAGAACAGCTCCAACATGAAGCAACTCATTTAATTAAACAGTGTTTTGTCCACTTTTTGTTCTTGCAGCTATTTTGGCATGTGGTGTCTTTCTTGAATTCTGCCAAAACCTGCAGCTCATTAGCCCACTGGTGTGTTTACCTTCCTTTTTTATATCCAGAAACGTAGCAGTTGTAGTCACAGTATAGCTACATTTGATTGGTGTTTTCTCTGAATCAGAGAAAACTCTGATTGTTACAACAAATGGGATGGTGAAGCTCAGAGGACTGTAGGCTTTAGCAGAATGTGGATGGATGACAAGCAGCAAAGGGCCACGGTCAGAATTGTAACCGTGGCCGCTGCAGCAAGGACAGAGCCTTGGTACATGGCTCTTACCAAGTGAGATACTAGGGTGCCCCCATTTATGCTAAGTTTGGTATCCATTGCAACAGCACAGACTGATCTTCTCATGAAGTGTCGTAGGCCATTTTTGGCGTGTTATCAAGACGCATACTTGCAATTTAGCGTGTTTATCAACGCCGTTTGGCCTCCGTTGACTTACATTGTCTTGCAATTGCGTGTGAAATTACACCATAGCGAATAGTATGAAAGGGCGAAAATCTGCGTAGGGAGGTTGGTCGGGGTGGTGGATGGGTCATACAACACAGAACTTTCACCCAGACCGGGGATCGTGTCCCACGTGTCACGTTTCTTAAACTCAACCCTCGCTTTCTTCTTTTCCTGAATCCAACCCTGTTCTTCTTTTCCTAAACCCAACCGGTTATTTTTTTCCTAAACCCAAGTGACATTTCCTAAACTCAACCTTTGCTTTCATGGCGTGTATGTTTATGTCCGCTGTATACAGCGTAGACATACACGTGGATAGCTCAAAATGCGTACAGATAACACACCGTTTGACTTAAGAAAGTGGGCGTGTATGTTTACGCGAAGTCATGATGTCACGTTGTACAACAGGCAATATTTCACTAATGGCATACCCAATTAAATAAATAGTACTTGCAACTAATAAACTACCACTCCAGTATTTTGGGAAATATGCTTGTTTACTGTTGTTCTAATAGTTTGATAAGAAGATGATTATCATTTAATCTCTGAAGCTAATACAGTACAGTAAGCACGTTATCCTAGCTTAACACAAAACTGGAAGCAACTTTGTTCTTTTGGAGGTTAAAAAAACACTTCACATTACAGCAACTCCAAAGTTGTTTTGTTTACAGAATTCATTATATTATATGTGTTTAAAACGTTTAGAAACTGAAAATTAGACTTTGTGCTTTAGCAGCTGTTAGCTTGCGCAACAAATCTATTTCCAATAAAACCAGCTCAGACCCATAGACAGTAAAATGAATGGACAAAGCGACGCCGTAGACTTCCACGGAGACCAGTGAAGGCTATTAGAAGCACTTTTCTGGTGATGGCTGAGCGTTACTGCGCAGCCTCCAACTGAGCTTGACGACGTAGATGTGACGTGAGCAACGTGTCTGAACGTTGTAAGTCTTCTAGTAGCTGTGCAAAGAGAAATCTCAATCATTCCCAATCTATCAGAGACTGAGAGCGTAGGTATATGTAAGGAGATAACATAGGCACCGGCTAATTATTGCTAACTAAAATGCTAGTTAACATTAGTAATTAAACTAAACAGCTAATGTAAGTCCAAACTGCCTGCGAGCTTCTCCTGACTATACGGTAATTTGTCTACTATGCGACAGAAAGATGTGTGGTTATGACACAATCATTAGCCTATTTTTACAAAAACGTCTGCTACGGAGCCATAACGTGAGGTACAAGGTAATGGAGCCTTTAATACATTGTCGTGTTTCTTTAGAAATAAATAATGGACAAATCGAGTCTTTAAACGCTTCAGATGTAAAGTTATTCGCTTTCAAAGTGACTGCGAAATGAATGTCAGTCAGTGGAATGCTAACGGGGGGTGATGGCTTGTTAGCATCAAAATGTCTCCATAGAAGGTACGCTTTGCGGATGCTCGCTTACCCCCTTGCTCAGACCAGCAGCTCTTGGAATTTGGGTTTGAAAAAGTCCAGATGAGGTGCCATGCCAAAAAGAATGCTCAGTTTATTTGGCTCAACATGCAGTATGTGAGGAAACATTTTATCTTGTGACACTAACCCAGAGCTTTTGAGTACCAAGATGACTGGCAGACACCTCTACAGTATAATGTATTATGTATAATATGCAATAAATGAATTACACCTGACAGGATTTCCTTCGTCCAAGGCTCAGCACCATCTATTTACTAATTTATGATAAATGACTTACTGCAGATTCAAGTGTACAAAGGACTATATACTATATTTTTCCTCTATGTGGCCCCAAGTTTTCTTTTTTTCTGCCAAACATGCATTATGCATGTGAGGAGATAAAAAAAAGTTTTCTCATTGTTCCTTAAAACAAAAAAAGGAGTGCAACTGGAACCACAATGATGATTTGAGGAAAGGGGAAACGGTCAGAGGAGCAAGCGTAATGTAGCCCTGTAATGTAGGATAATGAGCAGACAGCGTCTAAAAGAAAAGCTGCAGACTCCACAGGCGTAAACACTACAGCACAACTGGCCTGTGGAAGGATGAATGGTGGGAGGGAGGGAGGGAGGTAAGGAAGGAGATTAAGAGATAGGAGCATGACAGAAATGGAACAGCAAATGAAGAGGAGGGTGGTAATGAGAGGGGGGGCAGAGATAATGATAGTGATGGGTGAAGGATAAGGATAATCAGAAAAGAGAGAGTAGAGCAGAGGGAAAGACTTCAGGGGCCAAGGAGGGAGGAGAGCATGAAAGAAAAAGGGAAGCGGAGACGAGGGAGAAAGTTAGTTAGTTTGGGGACTGCAAGAGATGAAGGGAAAGGGAAGGCAAAGAGATAGAGGTGGAGAGAGAGATATGATGACAGAAGGCAAATATGAAACAAAAAGTGTTGTGATAAACGGCAAGAAAATAACAAGTCTGTTTAGACGCCTTTTGTCTCTGCCACCAAGAATTGAGATTTGAAGCCTCTCTCCGAAGTCCTGTGTTTTTTCTCTCGCTCCTTCCCTCAGATTCGTGTCAGTCTTGCTCCTTCATCGTTTCAATTCTGCCCCTTTATCTCTTTCATTACCCTACACTTTGCCTGTTTTCCCCCTCACTCTCTATCTGTCTGTCTGCACTGTGATATAGAGCGTAGCTGTCTGTTGTCCAGGGATTGATATTCCTGCAGACTGCAGTATCTACCCTGGCCCGTCTCTTTTGATCTCGCCAGGGTGCATTTGAATCCCTCTCATTTTTTTGTCAAACACTAAACCCGTCAAACAAATTCAGGGCATCACACTCCCTCTGGCTGACTGCCATTACGCCACTGCCCAGCAGGAAGTCAGGGAGACACACGTGGGATAAAAGGGAAAGAGTGGGGGATTGGCTAGCAGTGCTACATTTTAGAGATGCAACACAAACAAATTTGAGACCGTGCAAACGTGTCAGGAGGTAAATCCTCCGGGGGAAAGGAAAGCAAGTCAAATAAATGTAGAATAATTACAACACTACCACTGGGTCCAACAGCAACACATGCTTTTCACCCAGGATCTGGCAGGTTTGTGTGTAATGCCAAAGTGTAATCAAATAGTGTAATCATTCACTAGTTTTGAACATTGAGTGTGGGAGTAGCTGATGAAAATAGAAAGAGGTTGTATGGTAATGCTTGGGGAAAGAAGGACCTCTGCATTGCTCCCTGACGCTTGCAGCTTTTTAGGACATCCTCATTGAGTATAATGAGAGTATTCTGGCTCTGTTAAGTCTCCCTGGCAATGCTTGCTGTTACAGTGCAGTGTGAAGAAAAGTTGTGAAAATGGACAAATCTGTAGCAACAAATGCATCCAACCATTGATAGATTGTTAAAAAGGTGCATTGACAGTATTTTGTACAAGGTCTTTGTATATGAGACAGGACAAACCTTAATGTTTTGACAGTTTCTTGCCAGTAAGAAAGAGAGCAGCACATATTGAGGCCACCCCAGTGGTTTCTAGCAACAGTCGTCTAGCTTCCCCTGGGAGTCCTTTTCCCCTTTGCAGATATTGCTGTGATGATGTGCTTAGTAACAGCAGGCAGGCAGACACACACACACACACATACACACACACATACACACACTCACTCACTCACTCACTGAGTGAACGAGGGAAAACCAAGATGGTGTAACAAACAGGAGAGAAATTTGAATTTCATCACAGCTTTATGAATTCCACTCTGCAAACAAATGGCTTGCCATGCCCATACTAACTGGGGAGGGAATTACACGGCATCTATCCAACACAAAATTTAATCGTTTGATTCAACCACATTGCAAAAGTCGCATAGGGAGAAGAGTTGGAAGGACGGAGGGGTCAAAAGACATTCCAAATGAGATTAAGTCAGAGAGGTGTGGAGAATAGACGGAAATGGATGTAGAGTGGGGAGAGGACCGAAAAAGAGTGAGAGATTTTTGGAATGGAAATGACAAGCAAGAAAGATGTGGGGAAATGGACCATGCACTGAGAACAGGAACAAGAAGAGCTAGAGAGTTAAGTTAATGAGGGTAAGATGAGAATGATGTAGAGTAGGACATGAGGGAAAAGATTTCTCCGTGGGAATTAATAGTGAACGCATCGAAATGTAGTTCATAAAAAAAAAGTTCCACTTTTCAGTTGCTCAAGAACTGCTGGACTTCCCTCCAAAAAACTCAACACCATGTAATCAGAAAATCCAATTGCAAGTACTCGAGATGTCCTGCATTTTACTTTAGTGGATGTCCCACATTTTAATTTCCCTTAAAGCTAATAGTGCGTAGTTTCTGCCGCCCCCATGAGGAATTCCAAGTAATGACGAAACCGCTGTCGGAGCATCCACATGACGCAACCCTTCGGTGATCGCACATCACCCCCCCCACCCCCACCCCTCGACCACGCAGTTGCTAGTAGCGTTTAACCCATCAAATCAGAGAGGACACGGAGGATTAAGAAAATCATGATGGACTCTTCGGAAGAGGTAATGATTGTGTCATTTTTATGTCCTCTTTGTCGCCAAAGCTGAATGCTGCTGTTGTCCTTTCTCAGCGGTGACGTAAAATCACTCGAGCCTCTGCTCCCGACGACACCATTTTGTAAACAGAGCCATACTGAGAAATACAGAGTGTTTTGTGGAGCTCAATTAGCTTTGTATCAACTCATTTGGCAATGGCTTAAATGTAACTGACGTTAGAGCTGGGAAATGTATCGATATTATATCGATATTGTGATATGACACAAGTGTTGTCTTTTCCTGGTTTTAAAGGCAAAGTAAAGTGATGTACTTTTCTGAACTTACCAGACTGTTGTAGCTGTTTTATTATTTGCCTTTCCCCCACTTAGACATTATGTCCACATTACTGATGATTATTTATCTGAAATCTAAGTGTGAAGATATTTTGTTAGAGCACCAATTGTCAACCCTAGAATATTGCCGCAATATCAATATCGAGGTATTGGGTCAAGAATATCGTGATATCTGATTTTCTGATCGCCCAGCCCTAAACTGACGTTCATTAATATAAAATAGTTGCCCACTATAGCTTTAATGTTTTCTTGCATTGAAAAACATTAATCTTTTTTTCATCTTCAGCTGTCCTCATTGGTAAAGACAGTAACATTCAAGAAAGGATAGTCTAGGACTTATGCAGTATAAGCACATCAGGTTGGGTGCAACAGAACAACGAGCCACATATATTCCAGAGTTTGGACGCTTAAGGCAGAATAACTCATCAGTCATATCCTTTTCAAGACTTCACAAGTGTACAATTTCCATTAGTGCTTAATGTAAAGCTGACAGCAGTCAGTGTGATACGGTTCAATGGCAACAAATGCAGGAATCCTAGAGCTAATTTGATGACGGTCCCCATGGCAGCTCATCTTTGTGCCGCCTGCCTTTGATGCAGCCCCACTGGGTGCTAAACAATATGAGCAAATGGATCAGCTGATGGCGAAGTGGCATGGCAAAGGAAGGAAATGAGACAGTAACCACACACACACGCATACACACACAGCGGGTGACTTAATCCTGTCTCTCCTGCTTGTCCTCAGGGCCCTTCTTACTAAGCAGGCGCATTCAGCACATTTCACAGTTTACCCCTTAATCCCTTTAGGAGGCTCCATTACATGTCAACAGTGGCCCACTGGTGTGTGTGTGTGTGTGTGTGTGTGTGTGTGTGTGTGTGTGTGTGTGTGTGTGTGTGTGTGTGTGTGTGTGTGTGTGTGTGTGTGTGTGTGTGTGTGTGTGTGTGTGTGTGTGTGTGTGTGTGTGTGTGTGAGTGTGATTCTTTTCACACATTTGTTATGGAGAATTTTAGGTCAGGAGAGACTAACTTAGTGAAATATTATTAGAATTATTAATATTACCTGTACTTATTGTATGTTAGAACATGCGTAAATTAGTGTTAGTGTGGTTACAGATACTTTGCAAAAGAAACCAGTAAGGGCTTTATTTTCCCAGGGTTGTTATACCAGTACATTGTTTCTTTAGATAGAGTTAAAGCAATAACACACACAAAATCTGATTATACCGGCTTAAATACAAGAAACACCTGCTGACAGGATTGAGTTGACATTAAGGATGTCTCTGTATAAACATAATGTGAGCATGCATTGAGAGATCTACATTTACCTTTTTAAATTCAAAATACAGTACAGTTTACAATTGGCTTCTTGTTTTTGTGTCATTTCCATATGTGACTTTTTGTACTAGCACACACTCTGTTCATTGTGTTCCTGTGTAGACTCATATCTTATCAGAGCTTTCTTAGCTTTACACAGCGATTTTGGTTTCTCCCAGCTGCTCACAGCTTACAAATGATATCCTCATGTGTAATAACTGGATCATTGGCTGAGTTTAGGACGCGTTTGAGTGGCGGATTACAGCTCTCTCTGTCCCTGGGAACGTAACATTGATGTGTCATTTGGCAGACAGTTTCATCCAAAAGCTCCTGACGGGACCATCGCACACACGTTTCAGCAGCTGATCCCAATAGGAGTCAAACCCCTCACCCTGGCAGTGTTAACGTCATTCACCATGAGGGCCACAACACCAGCCTGTCTCTCTCCCCCCCCCCCCCCCCCCCCCCCCCCCTCCCCCTCTAACCCCCTCACTCTTCCCTGCCGTACTCTAAATCTGCTGTCTGGGAATTTGGCCCATGGAAACAAACAACCCAGTGGCCTCGGGGCACTACTAATCCTGAAAGAGGGAGAGAATGCAAAAAAAGATTAATTGGAAGAGAAATTAGATGTGATGGGGAGAGTGTTGAAGAAGAGATAGGACACTGCTAATGGTTGATTAAAGAAAAGAGAGATGAGTGGGAACAGGCAGAAGAGAAATTGAGAAAGAGAAGAAGGAAAAGAGATGTGTATGTAAGTATAAGGACTCAATGGATACTGGATTTTTAGACAAAATACAGGAAATTACATCTTATATTTTGGCTGGATATTCAGTTAACAAATGCATAACAACAATCATTTTTGATAAACATCCCCTGCTTGTTAGAGTAATCAAAAATAAGCTATTCGTCATTCTCTGGTGGACACAATATGTTATGGCGACACAGTTTTCATATACATATATATTTAATTTTTTTACCTCAAAGTTCTCAATATCGTAATCCTGTCTTCTTGCTACAATAAATATGATGTCAACAGGGTAGATGCACATGGGCCTTGTGGTTATTCTGCTGCAGTGATTTGGAGATGCGTCGTGGAGAATTGACCAATTCAGTAGTCATTGGTAGAAAAGGACAGATCATCTAAGGGAAGGTTGATTTTTCAGTAGAAAAATGCAAAGTTATGATTTGCTCCGTGAGTACCAAATCCCTCCCCAGCCTGTTTGATGGTAGCCCATGCCTGATGTTTTTTTTTTATTATTTCTGTAACAAACCTGTAGCTGCAACCAGACTATCAGATTTGGAGTAACATTGGATTTTGAAATATTTCTCTTACTGCATGTCCTAATGAGACACACTTTTTTTCTCCATTTTTATTCATGTGAATTTTATCAGCTTGAGTTTCTGTTCTCATTACCAACAAAAAGTCTGTTTTGATGCCATACTTCAACATGTTTTCTACAAAATCCTTTTTTTCTATCAGCCATACAAGAACTTCACCTAAATAATGTAGTCAAAAATAAACAAAATATTATTTAAAGGTGGAGTCTGTGATTCTAATCCGATATACTTTTTGCCAAATTCAGCGGTTATCTCCTTATGGTCTGCTAGCTGTCCGTTCTGTGTGTGTGCGCTGAAAAAAAAAGAAAAAATCCTGTGTTCATACACAGAGCTGGCTCTGTAAATCGGAAACAAACATGGTGCCAGGCTAGGAGTTACACAACATTATTCCGTTCATGCATACCGTTCATGCATACAAGGCCATTGATATAAAGAGAAAAGCAGTGGGAGGGAGAGGTACGGTAAATCTGGCACATGCCAATGCTCTGAAGGAGGTTTATTTGTTTGGGTGTAGATTTCAAATATCAACAATCTTTCTCTAGATTAGCAGACTCTACCTTGAAATCAGGAACTATCTGATCAAAGATTAAACAACACTATAAATCTGACCAGACAATTGATGCCATTTCGCTACTTGACAGTTACTCTGTGCTACAAAAATAATGATTCATGTTTGGTACACAATTACATAGGCGTGCTCATATCTGCTCATGTCTAACACTGTATACATGTAAAGAGAGTCAAACAATGTAATGTCAATGAGTTCATTCTGTTAGTTAGAGCTAAGGTTTGGACGCACATGGCCGATATTCGTCCATCGGACAGTCTAGCGAGGTCAGTGACTCGAGTCTGTTCGGTGTGTTCCGTGCCGTCGTCGAGGGGCCATCAGCCTTCATTTTGGGCCATTTCACATGTATAATCGGCGGGGTGGGCAATGCCAGCAGCCGGAAACAAGGAGCGGGCTGAGGGTGACTAGAGTCTCTCAAAATCTGACGAAAATCTTTTAAACTGACCTTTGTCGATCTGAAATGAAGACAGATTCAGCAACTGCATGGCCTATTTCTCACTTAAAAATTTTCAGAAACACGTTTCGGTGAACTATTTCAGTACAATGTGAGATCGTATTCTCAACAAGCTGCCATAACAGTCTGGGCTAGATTTATCAAGCCGTTTGGTCGCAAAGGTGGACGTAACCGATGCGGACTATTTACAAACAGGGCGCACTTGGCTAAAATCGCAGATTGCCTGCCACATGAGCGAGAAGAGACAAGTTGCGCTTTCAATATGCGTTCGTGGGAGGGTCATGGGTGAAGTGGGAGTTCCACTCAAAAAGGTGGGAGGATACGCGTGAAGTGTGCCTGATTATATATTCCATGGTATTTACAAAGACTGCCAGTAAGAGCGTGCCTCTATTCTGCGGGGGAAATTCTCCGCCTCTTGAAAGCCGGTCTAAACCAGCCGCAATCGGGTTTCCTGGTAGGCCTAGCTATATGCCGCTGGTGAAATGGCAGCAGTATTCCGAACAAGACGAAGACATAGGCCAGGCTGAAAATATTTTTAACACAAGGATCACACTTTGTCACTGGAGTGAACACAAAATCGTGAAGCGTTACAGATTAAGCAGCCATGCAATATTAGAGTTACTGGAAGAAATTAAAGATGACATTGAATCTCCGACTCAGCGTTTACATTCCATTCCAGCAGTTGTTAAACTCATCGCTACGTTACAAATATTGGCATCAGGAGCATTTTAAACAGTCATAGCATCAGCAGTGGGAATATGGCAGTCTGCACTCAGCCGTATCATAGCACCAGTACCGCTTTGCTACAGCGCAGTTTACGGTCCAGTGGGCGGAGAAAGACGCTGATTGCCTGATGGGTGTCCGGGTTGATAAATACTACGCAAAATGTGGAAACATAGCGTGCGCTATTACCGAACTCGCATAAACAGACGCAGCGTAAACTGCGCTAGTGTTAATAAATGAGGCCCAGAGTCTTTGAATTTCCGGACAAACCAGACCCAAGTGGCGCGTTCGTCCAATCAGCTGCCGGTTTTCATTTTTGGGCAACAAAACAGATTAGCACCGCCTGCTGTTATGGTATGTTACATGTTGCACACTATATGCGGCTACACAAGTGAAAACAGTGAGAGCACCACTTGTCTCAAGTGTGATAATATCCATAGTAATATAAAAAAAAAAGCTAAGTAAAATGTTCAGCCACTAATTAAGCAGACTTTCTATCTTCCTCTTCGTCTCTCAGCAGGTTCACTTCCTTTTACAATCAACAGTAACACCCTTGTTTGTTTAGAAGGCCTGGTTGCTTTTTCCTGAGAGCAGCCTCGTCTTTTATCGCTGCCTCTAGATGACAGCAGTGGAGGAAGATGATGATCATAAAGTGTAGCGTTGTATCTGTGAGGGCGGCTGGCCGTCGCCTCTGATGGCTCGTTTGGGTCCTGTCCCTGCTTGATGACATCAGCAGCAGGACTGCCAATAAAAGGCAATGGAGTTTGTTAAGAGCCTCTGTGCGGCCAGCAGACAGGCCACGAATCAGTGGAGAGGTTTTTGATGACTGGACAGTAGGGATGGGCATTCGATTAAATTTTCTTCGTCGATCGTCGGGAGAATTAATGATCAATTATCGATTAATCATTAATATTTTTATATTAAAATTAATTATTTATTTAACTTTTTATAAATTAAAAACGCAATGAAAATACAAAAATACAGCATGTTTTTACCTCGATGAGATCTTAATTACAAGAAGAACAACATGTGGCAGTTAAACTAGAGGTTTGGCTAAACTTAAAGATATATGCGCTGCGGTGTTTAATTTAGCAGCGGAACCGTTGCTGCAAGCCGGCTATGTTAAACAGAGACCCTCGTTTGTTCCAAAATAATAAATAAAAATAATCATGTTCAATAATAACTTAACCATAACTTAACCAAAAACATAATACTACTTAGATCTGACAGGTTTTGTCAAAATGCAACTCAAAACTATCCAAGGCACGGACAAAGCCTAATACAAAATAACCAGTTACTCACACAACTTCTGCACCAGTGTACTGGTTTTTGTTGATAAAAATAAGCAGGTTCCATCCAGGTTCCGTCAGTCCATCCGCCGAACACACCCGCCGGCACGGGGTGCACAGGTACCTCCGCGCTAACTTGGCCAGCCCGGCCCGGGGAACCTCGTTCCGTTCTTTGTTTCGTAGTGAGTTTCTACCAGTCCGGTGATGGTACGTCGTGACAGAATGTGAAATGCTGGTTCCAATATCCATCTCAATGAACGTGCAGATCCCTCCGGTAATTTCCGGAAAAAATTGTGAATCGCAGCTCCTCCGTGCTAACGGTGAGTTGATGCTAGGTTGAGACTGAGAGCAGGACGCACCGCCACCGACATTAACCAGGGTCGGATGCACTTTAAGTGGTACATCATTTGAGTCGTGGCCGTGTTGTACTTCTACACGGCGTCGCAGTGTTTGCAGTGAACTAAGTCGTTTTTTAAATCAAAATGGACCCACGCTACACTTCGCCGTGACCTCTTCATGTTTACTTTGAATCAAAACGTAACTCGCAGCTAACTGAGCAGCCTATGGCGCCCCCGGGTGGTAAAATGTTTAATTACTGCTGACACACTGGAAATCATTACAT
The DNA here is from genome assembly GCA_023631565.1 of Gymnocephalus cernua. Taxonomy (NCBI): domain Eukaryota; kingdom Metazoa; phylum Chordata; class Actinopteri; order Perciformes; family Percidae; genus Gymnocephalus; species Gymnocephalus cernua. Next base: position 25,679,000 of record CM042434.1, on the reverse strand, counting down.
TGCTGCAATTACACCACACAACGCAACCTGCATTAGTTTAATCGATGACAAATTAACGTGATCGACGAAATTCTTAATGATCAATCGTCGATCGTCGATTAATTATGCCCATCCCTACTGGACAGACATGACCTTACACATACCCTAACCCCACACACACACGCACACACACACACACCAAATAGATGCCTTCTTAAAATCCCTATATAGACATTGTCAGTCTGAGGTGAAGCCATGAGAGAGAGGCTGGTGTCTTAGAATCAGACAGTTTCTGCCCTGGTTGTGCCCAAACTGATAAATGGATGCCTTTGCTCTACGGCTGCAGACTGGATGCATGGCGTGTGCGTGGCGTTTCTGTTGCGTGTCAGCTGCGTGGATTTTTCTATGTCTTTCCACACCAGAAATGTGTCTGACGCGGCGCTGCTGCTGCTAGCCTTGTCTATACACATGTATTTCCCATTGATTTACTGCACTCAAGCAGTAGTATACTTCATGTTAAACATAAATATATACTGATTTGATTACAGCAAAGACGTCGGCAGTTTTGACTGCAAAATAGGCTACAGAATATTTTGTTCTGTATTGACAGGTGCAATATTTTTTCTTTTTAATTACATTTATATATCTGCATTGATGTCAAAACCTTTCAAACATCAACATGTCATTTATTAATATGTATTTGTGTCAAAATGACATAAACATCTTTTCCTATTCTATTTTGCCTGGAAACGCTTCCAACACGCTCGCGTGTCCTGTGAAAAATAGGCGTTGGTTCTATGTCTATGCAGGCAGTGTGTAAGCTCTAACCTGCTAACATGGGAGCCAGAATAAAAACGGACGCGTTCAGCCCGTGTGTAGCGGCCTCAGGCAAATATTAGGAGTTCGAGATAAGCAGATGGTGGTGCTAATTCTCCAGTCAGGTACCATTAAACCATTGAAGAAGAAAAGGGTGCAAAGATATGACTTAATTAATAGAGCGACAGTCCATAACAAACTGTAGAAAACATGATGGGAATATGGCATTTATGTTTCATGTATTCGTTTGAGGCAAGGTTACAGTCTCCTCCTCACTCAACACAGACTTGATGTTTTCGTCTGCTGCCATTTTTTATCTCTTCAGTGGACGTTTAAGTCTTTAAAGCTTCATGTACGTCATGATTAGTTCAGAGTTAGCTTTTTTCCCTAGTTTTCGGCATTTCCACTTTTTTTAATGCGCAAATTGAAAATGAAGTGCATGGAAAGGCACCTATAGTCTTGTTGGTCCTCTCTCGTCCTGCTCACTAATATTTCTCCTTTCCTATTCACGCGCTTCATATCCTCCTCATATGCACGCATCTCTACATCTGTTTGACTGCATTGTTCTCTCTCTCCCTCTCATTGTCTGTGTCTATTTGTCCCATGTTTAGCTCCACAGTTTGACCTCCAAGTCCTTTGTAAGATGTCCCACTGGCTGCTTAAGTATTCCACAAACACCAGCATGTGTTGTTGCTTACTTTGCGAGACAGCCGGAATTTTCCATAGATCTGGTCTCTCTATAAAACTGCTCGGCCCTGACAGATTGTGTTGATGAATCAGCCTCCGTCTGCCCCGTGTCTAAGTATTTTCTCTTTGGCTCTGCTTTGCCTGGTTGCTGTCTGCCAGTTGTATAACTCCCTATTTGTTCATTTATTCCACTACTGTCATACAGAATTAAAATCTACATTGCAAAACTGGAAATCGAACATCTTAAAAAGGCAGGGACTGAAAGTCTTGAGCTATTTGCTTGTCAGTGTTTATTCTTCTTGACTTTTCAGACAACCTGGATCAAAATGTAGGTAGCTATGCAGACAGGTTGTAAAGTGGAAGGACCTCTTTGATACACCCATCTGATGTCAGTCTGGTATTAAGACTAGACAGCCTTTTCTTGAACATTGGTCAGTAAAACTGGTTTTGTAATACCAAATGTCATCATCCCTCAACCGGTTCGCACATACCATGGATTTGTTTTGTCAGGAATAGAGCAACACCAGATTTGAGTTTTATTTATTTATTTATTTTGTTTAACCACTAGTGCGGCAGATGTTTGATTAACAGTAGTTAAACAAAAACCTTTTTTGTACGTGACCATAATCCTGTCACACAGTGCACTTCAACTTGATTTGCTGCAACAAGACAAATAAAGTCAACCTTTTCGAAGCAGAAGCATTGTCACAATGTCAAAATTGATACACAACGACATTTTATATCAGCACTTTATACTACTAAAATACTGGAGCAAAGAGAAGATTAAACATTGGGTGGTATTTTACCATAAGTATTTAGGCTAACACCGTAGCAAGTAACCAATGTCCGTTTGGTGTCTGTCTTTGTCAACTCTATTTGTGTCTCTCTGTTAGTTGTTTTAATTGGATTAAGATCATTTTTACAGCACGCGGTTCATGAACGCCATGTTTTTACTTGTGTGCTTGTCAACTGTCAAAAACCAGAATGCGGCTCGTATAGTCCGTGACTTGCTGTGAATTTCTAGTTTATTTTCATTGAGGTTTGCTATTCATGCTCTGAATAGATTTTTGGAAATAAGCTTTCATGTTTTGTTTAGACATACCTGTGACACCTTTGTCTGGATGTTTGTGTGGGTTGTTACACTCTACAGGTGTCCCTCAAATGAAAATCCAGCTTGAATAACACATATTGTTAATACATTGAGTATTTTCAAGCAAAGGCATGATAACAAGGACAAAGTTGTTCTCTGATTGGCCCGTGAGAAAATGATTTATCCAGGAATGAAAGAGAATCTGTTTACTGCGGTAAAAATGATTTACCCAAGACTACTGTAGTCATGTAGTCTGAACACCTGTCCTCTTGTAGGGCAACGTCCGTTTTAGGAAGCAACATTAAGATTAATAAAACTAATTCAGTCAAGGCCTATATTAAGGGAAAGTCATTTGCTGTTTGTCTTGAATCGTGTCATGACTTTTCTGTCTTCTGAACACCACCTACAGTTAACATGTTCAGCTTTCAGCACATGCTTGTATGCAGTGAGTTCAGCCGCAGAATAACCTTAGTTTGCTTTTATCTCTTTGATTGGCATGCTGAGAAAAGAACAAGGGCTACCGCAGATTTTTCCTGAGCCTTCATATGTCAGACAAGTGCAAGAAGTTGTGTAGTCTCAAAAGAAAAACATGTCCATTTGTCTCCATCAGTGTGTATACATTAGATGGCAGTCATGATAATGGAAACCCAACTCTTGACTTTGTACTTTTGTGTCTCACTTGCTGTAGTTTGACCTCCAAGCTTTTCTTCTAGACATCTCAGTGGTATTCTGCAACATTTCACATCATTGCAGCACAGTTTTAAGGGAGGTTTTGCATATATTAGTCAGTCAGTCATATATTGCCAGTCTCCTCCATAAATCTGTTCCGCTCCAACACTCCGTTGCCATCATTTAGCAATCGTTTGTCTCTTGACATCTCAATCTGCCTTATTTGCCTGCGTCCTGCATTTGTTCTGGTGGTTGGCAGTTGTTTTATGCTCGTACCTGTCAGCAGTGAGAAGAATATTTAGCAGGGAAGGTTGATGGACTGGAGAATGTTTCAAGTGAACATAATAAGATGGAGAGTTAACCAATGTGAAAGGTAACTCTCTCTCTCTCTCTCTCTCTCTCTCTCTCTCTCTCTCTCTCTCTCTCTCTCTCTCTCTCTCTCTCTCTCTCTCCAGGTATTCAAGCTGAAGGCGGTCCAGCTAGCCGAGAAGCTGCTTCCTGCCTTCAACACCCCCACAGGAATCCCCTGGGCCATGGTCAACCTTAAGAGGTCAGTGACACTGCCACTCCCCTTCATCCAGTAGCTTACCTGAGATGAATATGAAGTGAAATGTGCCACTCAAAATCACTGACAGTTTACCGAGCAAACTACTACTTCTTGAATACACTGAAGAATGTCTCACTATAGCGTATTAAAGGTGCTCTAAGCGATGTGGCGCGTTTTTTAGGCTACACTATTTTTTGTCACATACAGCAAACATCTCTTAGTGCGCTGAAGGGAGGGGGACGGGATGAGGAGGAGGGAGGGGCGAGCTTGTTTGAGAATACTTTGAACGTCAACAAGAAGTAACATCGCCCAACATCGCTTAGAGCACCTTTAAATGTAAACCTGCTGCAGCGAAGACTAGCTGTGAACACAACACTGACATTATATCATCTTATACTGTAATACAAAAGGATTGATTATTGCTGCATTATTGTCTCCAAAAGTATTGAAATGTCTTTCTTTTGTCGATAGTTCCACCTAAATAAAGCCTTTAATTTGGTATACAAAGTCTTGGATTTCGTTAAAACATCTTGGATTTCTTTACAAAGGTCTTATATACGTTTCCCTTTCCTAGGATTAAGTTCATACCGTAACAAAATTAACTGTTACTAATGTAGGCTAATTAAAAACTGACCGGAGGACCGAGACACAAAGTAAACACACCTCTCTGACCGGTAACGGGGGGTTAGCGGTTAAACTGAGCGGAGGATGTGCGGAATGTGTCGGTGTGTGACGGAACCTGGCTGGCTGCTTCAGACAAAGCTCAAGCTAACAGGCTGACGGGCGCAGCTTCGCCGTGCGGCCGTCTGACGGCATCAGTATTACATTGACACAGTTCATTACCGGTTAAAAACGTCTCGTTGTCGCGTTAAATAGTCTAATTCAGTGTTTTGGTCCAGTTGGTTTTAACACCTGATGTGAAGTGTAGGCCTACAGGAGAACACATGACAACCTGAACAAGCAGCGTCACTCTGCTCAGTCTTTCTGCTGCGCCCCATTCACGTGTTTAGTTTTACACTATGAAGGTTAAACTCTGCAATCAGTCCGCGGTTCACATGTATGCGTTAACTGTGGTGGTCCATTACACTGTAGGCTATATTCAATATAACTGATAATTTCTGATCAATAGAACATAGAAAACATTACACTTCATAACGTTTTGTATCCATAATATGATATGATGTATTATTGTTCAATTTAGCAGTAAAAGCAGTAGCCTCTGTAAGTCAATCCTACATTTTTCACAGTGGGAGCAAAACGTTCTCCTTGGGGAAAAATTGTTACCATAAAGCCCTGTTCATGCTGTGTTCATGTCCCGAATGTGAAAGCCCCCTTACTGGACTACTGAATATAATAATATTCCATTATATTTTGTATTTTGAATTGTTACCTGCCACCAGAATATTGTAATTTCCTTGCCATAAATATAGACGTTTTTACCATAAATTGGTGGCTAAAAAGGTATCAGAATGCAGGAATTGAATGTCTTTTGATGTTAAAATTCAGTCTACCCACACAGTTGTTTTCACTTTTGTTGCCTGATTAGACCTCTTCACAGGACTCTGTGGGTTTGTAAAAACTGTACTTGCACCTTCTTCATTACATAATGTGGCACCCTCGTGTTACTCCCAATGCAGTTTCACTCAATTTTAACTTTTAAAGGAGTTGAATCGGTTTGAATAACTGACACTATCTGTGTGAGGAGAGTATGGCTTTAAGTCGATGTTGTGTTATCAGCATCCTGTTATGTGCATTGCGTCGTCGTGTGTTGTACAGGAGAGGGTCTCCTTTTCTCGAGATGATCAAAATTCGTTGGAGAGCGCACACTTGATGCTTTGTCTCAATTTCTCACCAGAGACACACAACAGAAAAAACGCAGCTACACATGGTCATATATACGCCAATGCCCCCAGGAATAATTGTACACACAGAAAGTTCATCTCTCATTCATTTTTTGAGCTTGTTCAGACAAATGCACCACTTCCTCCTCACACACAGACACACACAGGCACACACAAGTAGCAACCCATTAATGTTACATGCACTCAAGTAAAATTGAAGCAGTTCCACATGGCCAGTGTCACATATGGCCATGTGTAAATGTGACCGAGACAGACTCCTGAACTGGTGGCGAACCTGTTGAACAGGCAGGCAGCCATCTTTCCAACAGCAACACTGTGTTGCTGTGTTTCACTACGATAAAAGGTAGATTTCCTGGTTTGTTGGTGTTATAAAAATGAAGCTGAGTCCAACTTTGAAATGTGCACCTGTGAAAATGCCTTGCATTTACAGAGAATTACTTTAGCATTTTAAGGCGTATTTAGGCTGCTGTGATATCAAGTTATCAAGATTCATGTTTTTGATCTTTTTTTTTTCTTCATTTCACTTTTTTCTCTATTTTAAATGCTAGAAGTTTGTATTTGTGGATTTTTTTTATATTTAGTTGTTATTTTCAAGAAATTTCAGTCCAGATATAATAGAGATAGGCCAGAGTCTCGACAGCCAGAAATCTCACAACCTGATAAAGTATGTGTTGAGTCATCCGTCCATATCCAAAACCCTGTCAGCCGCTGCGAATACAATATGATCATTTTGTTCTATGCGCCAGTTGAAACCTTCATTACTCTTTAATATTATAATATATTGTAGAATTATAATCTTTTTCTTTGTCCGAGCCCCTCTCTCTCCCTGCCTTACGGTCTTGCTCTCCGTCACATCAATCTCTCACCCTCCACAATCAACTCTGTTCTCCTGTCTCTCCGTCTTCATCACTTCATCTCTTCACTCTCCTCTCTTCTTCTCTCTTTGTGGTGGAATTTCCAGAAAACACCATGTTGTGGTATGATGAGACTAAAGTGAAAGCTTAGACAACATCAGGTCATTCATAGGTCACAGGTCACGGGACGAGAATATTCGGCCTGTCTCTGATAACCAAACCTGTTCATGTATAATTATGTTTATCTCTACAGAATGTAGACAGCTGCGTGTTATGGGAATGTTTTCTCTCAGGACTGTCTGCTTTTGGAAGTCGGTGGTCCTGCCACATTTTATTACTTTGTTTACCTTAAAGGTTCAGCTAAACGTAACGCCGTCCAGCATGAGTTTAAATCCACCTTGAGGAAGACAGGAACTTCAGAGAGTTGGGACACACTGCACAATAACACATCGTGGTTAAACTCTGCTGCCTGCTTAATTGTCTCCTCAATTGAGCGTTCATTAAATGCTCCTGTGTAATTGATCAAAGTCTCCCGAACCTTCTTCACGTATGTGAAATGAGTTGTGCTGCTCCTGAGTTTTTCCTCCTCACTCTTCCTCTCCTTTTCCAGTGGTGTTGGTCGTAACTGGGGTTGGGCGTCGGCCGGCAGCAGCATCCTGGCTGAGTTTGGGACTCTCCACATGGAGTTTGTCCACCTCACCTACCTGACGGGAAACCCCGCCTACTACCAGAAGGTAGCACTGTGGATTATTATTGTCTGTGTGTGGTGGTTGTGTCTGGGTTATGCCTATGTTTGCATGGCTGCTGTATAGTGCTGCACGACATGAGCGATTATTTTGACTGATATTGCAATTGCGATATGACTCACGATATTCGATGGAGTGATCGTTTTTGTATATTCTCATTTTCATTGAAAAATATCAAAATATTAAAAGAAATTATTATATAAAATGATTATAGTGTGCTTATTGCGAGGATCTGTACCAAACAAAGATTTTGTCTCTTTAGTCTGCAGCGTGCTTAATGCTTAATTCAGAATGGTTTAACACCACATTTTGTCTTTAACAAATATAGCTCACCTCTGCGATTTGGATATTGCTCTAGTCCATATTGCAATTTAGATAACATTTCCATTAATTGTGCTGTACTGAAGCATGTCTGCATGTTTTCTCTGCTTTGTTATATCACTGTCTTTAAATAAAAGTGTTTCAGTAAAAATGACTGAGAGGTAAACTTGCATGCCAGCAATCATTTCTGAGATAGAAATGGTGACATTATCTTGTACGTTGAATGAGAAGAAAACTCATATTACTTATTGTATGTGTACCGAAAGAGAGCAGCACAATAAAAAAGGTAAAATCAATCAAGCAAGAAACTTTACAAAATAAAATTTATAAAATAGACTTATCTGTTGTGAAAAAAAATGATGTATATATATTCTGTTTGCATTAAAGCTATTCTGTCTGGTGTTGATCTCAGGTGATGCACATCCGGAAGCTGCTAGCCAAAATGGACAGACCCAACGGGCTCTACCCAAACTACCTGAACCCTCGTACGGGACGCTGGGGACAACGTAAGTACACCTTTTGGTTTACTTTGACAGGATCGTAAAACTGCATCAAAACATTTTAGTCAGCAGTCACTGTGGCATTAAATCATTGCTTTAGGGTTCATACAAGTCCTGAGTTTAATGCCTCCAATTTTTGATCCTTTGTGGTTGTAAATAAATTAACATGTAGCTTAAATAGCACAATTGGTGAAAATATCATGAATGTCAATGTTGAATTTGAGTCATATAAAGGGGGAAACAATGCAATTCCAGGTGTTAAGATGCATTTTACTTTTAACACTTAATTAGAGAATACTCTTCCTAGATTATTGATTTAGAAGCAGCCAGTTGGGAGAAGAGTCCAGCTGTTCTTGTGAGCCTTAAATGATCATGTACTCAGAAGTGCTGCTATAGAGAGAAACAGGAGAAATTAACACGAGGTGAAGGAAAGAGAAGGAGCACAATGGATCGTCTTTAATGAGAACAAATTGAAGCGAGTAGAAGGAGATGGAAGAGAGGGAACACAATATTCCTGTACATTGATTATATTTTCTTTTTGTCTCTGCGCACTCTCCTTAGAAGAATTGTTTTTAAACTGAGCGCTGTAATTTTTGCCCGTCGATCAGATATGACTGTCTGTTCAGGTTTGTTCTTAAGTTCAGTGAAAATAAAAATGTTTTAAAATGTGTTGTGTTTATTTGTCCAGGGGAATGAGTTTCCACGTAAGACAGAGCCATATTCTATATAAGTCTATTCAACACACAACACTCCCAAGTAAATGGTAAATAGGCGATACACATACAGACTGTGCACAGAGCAGGAGAACACTTAACAGAAGATGATACCACTCTCAAAATACATTTTGACTGTGGTCTAGCAAGATGAATCTTCTATTTTGTGTTTGTTTTACTTGTCGACAAAACAAATGGAGAACAATCCTGGATGGATGGATAAATGGAAGGGCTCATTATGGATTGATAGGTGGCTTGGCAGTCAGACTGATGTACTTGTAAGTGCACAGACTTTGGGCCAAAAGCAGGGGAAAATAAATGGACGAAAGATGGAGGGACGGCGGATTGATGGATGGATGGATGACTACATTAACAGATGGATAGTTAGCTGGCGAGATGCATGACTTGGCAGGTGATGACGGGTGTGTGTGTGTGTGTGTGTTGCATTGCATGTGATGCATTGCAGGTGTTTTTGTGAGCACTCTGCACGAACCACTTTAAATATCTATTGATCTACTTGTGTGTTATTGTATGTGTGATATGGTCTTAAGCTGGGACACATTAATTAGCAGCCATTCCACCTTGTTGCCTTAACCTGCTCAGTTGATTACAGCGAAGCAGCATAGGTTTAATAAAGCCCAAAGCTACTCCAAAACTGACCTGAGCTGCTGTAGAACCCCCTGGGCATGCAGTGCTGCCTGGTGCAGTTGGGAGGGGAGGGAGTTAGGTGAGAGGAATGTAATTAATGTGAAACCCGAAGGGGCTCAGAGCAAAAATGCCCTTGAATGTTGATAAATCCTTTTTAAAATAACAAATGATAAGGCAAATGTATCCCTGATTTTTGGAAAACTTTTAATTTTCTCCATTTCACCAGTTTATTTATCAAGCTATGAAGTAATCATGACCAACAATGCAACCACTGTACCCTTGTCCGCTGTAGATTATTTGTGGGTTATTTCTGCATTCTGGGGAAGACAAATGGAGCTAAATGCAGGGGGAGGGGTAACATGTTGGCACTACACTACTAGCAGAAGAAAATGCTGAAACCTTACAAACCGCCGAATCAACCAAAAAATTGATAAATTATTAAAAGGCAAAAAACAATTGATGAATGACGAGTTGATGTGATGGTCAGTTTCTTTTAAGGGTTTGTACGGACCAACAACATAACTGGACTTCACATTGTATTCTCAGAGGCAAAGCAACAGCCAAAACTTTCTTTCTAACTTTAATTTCTATATATACTGTGACACAACAAAGCCATATTTTGTATAAGGACTATAAACTGCAACTATTGTCCACATTTTATAAGTTGTCTAAAGAGGATAACATCACATTTTAGCTTTCAAGCGTCTTGGTTTGGCATTTCTCATGTTAACAGTCAAATGGCATTGGATAGCCTGCGTTGCTAGGAGAGGCACTATGAACCTCTGTGTTGTGCTTCTGATTGGAGCATGTCATAGCCCTGTATAGCCTACTAACGTTTCCTCTTTTTGAACAACCCCACATAGCCTTGGTTAAGTACCATGAGAGATTTAAGATGTGTCCCTTTACAACAGCACCCATTAGGCGTTTTCCCACTGGATAGTACTTGTACTTTTTAGGGGAAGAGTACATTTCTAAGCAGTTCTAAGAACTACTCTCCCCCAAAATCTTTTTTTCCATTTGCATTCCCACCGGCCAAGTGGCCACAGGGACTGGTAGGAGGGGTAAGGGAGTGACTCTCTCTCTCTCTCTCACCCGTGCACGGCGGACCAGCCGCTTGTGGAGTTTAACAGCAAAAACGCAGTTAACCACACGTTCCCGTTAGTCTTATGATGGACATGTGTTGTGATATTTAAACAAACAACGGCGAAATAAAAGCCTCTTACGAGACCGCGGTCTGAGAGTCCGCTAGTTTACAGCGGGGCGTCCCAGGATGACAGGCCGACCAGCAAACAAGCGATCCGGGGCTGCCACCAGCTGCCAGTCCCTTAATATGGAGCTTCTTAACTCCAAAACTTTGAAGCATATTGTCAATTGGGCAACGATTTTCGGAAGACTGCCTATAGTCGAAATCTAAATAGTTCATTTCTCGCCTAAAACGTTGTGAGAAGTGACTTTAATGATGAATAAGATGGTGAAAATTGCTAAAAATGTCCCGCTGTTGCTCTGTCTGCAAGTACAGACGGTGCACTGCAAGATCTGGGTTGGCAGTGGGCGGGACTTATAATTTCGACCAATCAAGTAGACCTGGGAAAAGACCCTGTTCTGAAGTAGGAGCTAAAAAAGTAATTGTAGCACCGATTCCCACTAGATGTTACTTTCTGTACATGGTGAGTCATCAGGAGGTCCCACACAGTGAAAGTGTTGTATTCTTTCCGCATTGTTAAAGGGGCGCTATGCAGTTTTGGCCATTTCTTTGCTGTTTTCTCGCTTTTTGCTCCCAAGTTTCTCTATAGAGCTCCCCCTACAGCTTCGGAATAGATATTTGGCAGCTCCTATGTTTACTTGTGTCTGACTCCTCGGTCAGACAGTCTGCCGTTTCCTCTTTCTCTGTTCCTCCGACAATGCTTTCCTAGCTTTCTGCTTCTTTTTTCTTTTTTGCCAGCTCAGCCATGACGATAGCGCTACCTTGTTCTAATAGCTAGCCGGTTCCTGTATGTGTGCAGTGCCTTAAGAAATTAGTTACATTGCAAGACCTGATATCACGCAATACTTCCTGACGCTGAGGCCTGCGGCTCGCTGGCTGAAAGTTGCAAGGGTGGTTTTTCCGCTCACAGGCGCTAGGGGGGAGCAAGACGACCACCATTCAACCCGAAAAAAGTCATATAACCATTCCAATGACTCCGAAGCTGTTCAGTTAAGGTCAATTAAGCTAAAAAACTGGCATAGTTCCCCTTTAAAGATGTAGGTCCAGTTTTGGTGACAGCAAGTGACCAGACTGTCAAAACACACAGCAACAATAAGTCCTGTAACCTCAGCACTCTCGTACGTCTTGTGATTTGAATCACGGCTAAACGAAGGCAAACAACATCGGCCTCCTAGCTGGTTAACTGACTGGAATTTAAATTGTGTTACAAAAAAAAAAAAAATAGTTTCTGCCCATAAAAATACAGTATTGCACCAATGAAATTGTCAGCGCTTTGTTGGCAGAAAAATGAATAAAAAAATTAAAACATTTAAATTTCTTGTTTATGGTAATGACAGTTTGATGTTAATGTTGTTTATGTGAAAATAGTGTAGTTTTACATGTTCACAGTTAAGGTTTGGAGATTTGGTAAGAGGCTTCAATCCTGGAAATACAATACAAAAATCACACAGTATATCCTATGGATCCTGGATTGCCGGTGCCATTCAACCAGGTGACTCTCTTTCTGTGTGCCGATCTGACGGCCACATCCTTCTTTATGAGGAGTCATGCACAAGTTGAAGGAGCTGATGGGATTACATTTCACTGGAATTGTGCCTCCTACGATTTCTTGTGACAAATGAAGTTGATTGATAGCACTTCTCTTGTTAAGCATGTTTTTAATCAATTTTACACACATCGATAAAGCAACAGCAACGATCCTCTAGAGTCACTGCTCACAGCGCTGACATGATGCCATGATTATCATTCACAGAGTCAGGAAGGCAGAAAATTGCAGTACATTTAAAGTTTGTTTTCAGATAATGTAAAACCTGTTATTGGAACATGGCTCTTATTTGCATATTTTTGAACACCTGTAAGTGCTGCAGAGTAAAACAGGGACGTGCCAAATCTATTTAAATTCATTACAAGACCATTTAGACTGAGCTTTTAGGACTGAATTGAGGCAGCACGGCTGGCTCTCGTTAGATTTATGTGCGCTGGTATCCTGGCACAAAATGAACACACCCACCAGCCCAAATCTGTCTCTGGCTGTGGTGTGGGTTACTGTATCAGCTGATGTGGCTGGTATACAACCACCTTTTGGAGGTTTTGTCATCGTCTTAAAAAGTCAGAACGGGATTTTAAAGTAGAAGAAATAAGAGGGCACCTTTTCACCCTGCCTGCCGCAGGCAAATGATTATCTTTTCACCCTAGTTACAGTATGATGCGTGTGGGTGTAAGTGAGGAAGCTCTGTGTGTTTTGAACATTTGAATTGTGTGTAGTTGTAAGTGTTGGGTGAGAAATATGTGAATGTGGGCCTGTGTTTGAGACAATGTGAAGTGTTTGAAGGGTAGAAGTATTTGTCGAGAGCTTTTGCAAGTGTGTGTGTGTGTGTGTGTGTGTGTCTGTGAGAGAGAGAGAGAGAGTGTGTGTGTGTGTCTGTGAGAGAGAGTGTGAGGGTAGGTGTGTTACTGTGGAGGGTAGGTGTGTTACTGTGGAGGGTAGGTGTGTTACTGTGGAGGGTAGGTGTGTTACTGCGGAGGGTAGGTGTGTAGACAGTAGTTAAGCATGACTAATGAGGAAATACGGCTGAGCTCTGTCCTAATGAGATCCTGCTGTGACTGACAGCCCTATTACCACACACTCATCTGCCCACACACACCACCCACTCCCTCTTTTTAACCTACTCACCAACACTCTTCTTTGCTTACTCTCCCTCACACAAACACACACTGTCAAACACTGCTTTCTTCATCACTGGATTTCAATGTAGCAAAAATAAGCATTGCTGACACAGAATCTGAATTGTCAGTGTTTTAAAGAGGTTCAAGTTACTGTACAGCCACGTGAAAATTATAGTTGGTAATTCAGATTTCTCAATATACACTTCCAACATCAAGAAGACAAAGACCCCACAATGTTAATGACAAAACACACAACAACACACATTTACCCTGCACATCAAACAAACATGCTCAACCTCGGGATCTTTAAATCGGATCAACCTCAATAAAATATATTAAATTGAAGTAAACATACACGTGCATCATATATAACTCTTGGAATACCGTTCATCTCTATTGAGAACCCCCATCTTTTATCCTCCAACAACTAAAACTTCAGCAATGCGTTCAGGGCTTTTTTTTCTGAGCATTAGGGGTTTTCCCACTGGATAGTACTTGTACTTTTTGGGGGAAAAGTACACTTCTAAGCAGTTCTACAAACTACTCTCCCCCAAAATCTTTTTTTCCATTTGCATTCCCACCGGCCAAGTGGCCACAGGGACTGGTAGGAGGGGTAAGGGAGTGACTCTCTCTCTCTCTCACGCCCGTGCACGGCGGACCAGCCGCTTGTGGAGTTTAACAGCAAAAACGCAGTTAACCATACGTACCCGTTAGTCTTATGATGGACATGTGTTGTGATATTTAAACAAACAACGGCGAAATAAAAGCCTCTTACGAGACCGCGGTCTGAGAGTCCGCTAGTTTACAGCGGGGCGTCCCAGGATGACAGGCCGACCAGCAAACAAGCGATCCGGGGCTGCCACCAGCTGCCAGTCCCTTAATATGGAGCTTCTTAACTCCAAAAACTTTGAAGCATATTGTCAATCGGGCAACGATTTTCGGAAGACTGCCTATATTCGAAATCTAAATAGTTAATTTCTCGCCTAAAACGTTGTCAGAAGTGACTTTAATGATGAATAAGATGGTGAAAATTGCTAAAAATGTCCCGCTGTTGCTCTGTCTGCAAGTACAGACGGCGCACTGCAAGATCTGGGTTGGCAGTGGGCGGGACTTATAATTTCGACCAATCAAGTAGACCTAGGAAAAGGGAAAAGACCCTGCTCTGAAGTAGGAGCTAAAAAAGTCCTGAAATACGGCCAGAGGAACTAAAAAATCCCCAAATTTGTCCGGTGGGAACACGACAAAAAAAGTGTTCTAGGAACGTTTTAGTTCTAAGAACTGCAAAAGTCCCTCCGGTGGGAAAACACCTTTTGTGTGGAAGCTAGTTAGACTAGCTTGCTAACTGTAGCACCGATTCCCACTACTTTCTGTACATGGTGAGTCTTCAGGAGGTCCCACACAGTGAAAGTGTTGTATTCTTTCCGTATTGTTAAAGGGGCGCTATGCAGTTTTGGCCATTTCTTTGCTGTTTTCTCGCTTTTTGCTCCCAGGTTTCTCTATAGAGCTCCCCCTACAGCTTCGGAATAGATATTTGGCAGCTCCTATGTTTACTTGTGTCTGACTCCTCGGTCAGACAGTCTGCCGTTTCCTCTTTCTCTGTTCCTCCGACAATGCTTTCCTAGCTTTCTGCTTCTTTTTTCTTTTTTGCCAGCTCAGCCATGACGATAGCGCTACCTTGTTCTAATAGCTAGCCGGTTCCTGTATGTGTGCAGTGCCTTAAGCAATTAGTTACATCGCAAGACCTGATATCACGCAATACTTCCTGACGCTGAGGCCGGCGGCTCGCTGGCCGAAAGTTGCAAGGGTGGTTTTTCCGCTCACAGGCGCTAGGGGGGAGCAAGACGACCACCATTCAACCCGAAAAAAGTCATATAACCATTCCAATGACTCCGAAGCTGTTCAGTTAAGGTCAATTAAGCTAAAAAAATGGCATAGTTCCCCTTTAAAGATGTAGGTCCAGTCTATTTAAATTCATTACAAGACCATTTAGACTGAGCTTTTAGGACTGAATTGAGGCAGCACGGCTGGCTCTCGTTAGATTTATGTGCGCTGGTATCCTGGCACAAAATGAACACACCCACCAGCCCAAATCTGTCTCTGGCTGTGGTGTGGGTTACTGTATCAGCTGATGTGGCTGGTATACAACCACCTTTTGGAGGTTTTGTCATCATCTTTAAAAGTCAGAACGGGATTTTAAAGTAGAAGAAATAAGAGGGCACCTTTTCACCCTGCCTGCCGCAGGCAAATGATTATCTTTTCACCCTAGTTACAGTATGATGCGTGTGGGTGTAAGTGAGGAAGCTCTGTGTGTTTTGAACATTTGAATTGTGTGTAGTTGTAAGTGTTGGGTGAGAAATATGTGAATGTGGGCCTGTGTTTGAGACAATGTGAAGTGTTTGAAGGGTAGAAGTATTTGTCGAGAGCTTTTGCAAGTGTGTGTGTGTGTGTGTGTGTGTGTGTGTGTGTGTGTGTGTGTGTGTGTGTGTGTGTGTGTGTGTGTGTGTGTGTGTGTGTGTGTGTGTGTGTGTGTGTGTGAGAGAGAGAGTGTGAGAGAGAGAGTGTGAGGGTAGGTGTGTTACTGTGGAGGGTAGGTGTGTTACTGCGGAGGGTAGGTGTGTTACTGCGGAGGGTAGATGTGTTACTGCGGAGGGTAGGTGTGTTACTACGGAGGGTAGGTGGAGGGTAGGTGTGTTACTGCGGAGGGTAGGTGTGTTACTGCGGAGGGTAGGTGGAGGGTAGGTGTGTTACTGCGGAGGGTAGGTGTGTTACTGCGGAGGGTAGGTGTGTTACTGCGGAGGGTAGGTGTGTTACTGTGGAGGGTAGGTGGAGGGTAGGTGTGTTACTGTGGAGGGTAGGTGTGTTACTGTGGAGGGTAGGTGTGTTACTGTGGAGGGTAGGTGTGTTACTGTGGAGGGTAGGTGGAGGGTAGGTGTGTTACTGTGGAGGGTAGGTGTGTTACTGTGGAGGGTAGGTGTGTTACTGTGGAGGGTAGGTGGAGGGTAGGTGTGTTACTGTGGAGGGTAGGTGTGTTACTGTGGAGGGTAGGTGTGTTACTGCGGAGGGTAGGTGTGTTACTGTGGAGGGTAGGTGGAGGGTAGGTGTGTTACTGTGGAGGGTAGGTGTGTTACTGTGGAGGGTAGGTGTGTTACTGTGGAGGGTAGGTGGAGGGTAGGTGTGTTACTGTGGAGGGTAGGTGTGTTACTGTGGAGGGTAGGTGTGTTACTGTGGAGGGTAGGTGTGTTACTGTGGAGGGTAGGTGTGTTACTGCGGAGGGTAGGTGTGTTACTGTGGAGGGTAGGTGTGTTACTGCGGAGGGTAGGTGTGTTACTGTGGAGGGTAGGTGTGTTACTGTGGAGGGTAGGTGGAGGGTAGGTGTGTTACTGTGGAGGGTAGGTGTGTTACTGTGGAGGGTAGGTGTGTTACTGTGGAGGGTAGGTGTGTTACTGTGGAGGGTAGGTGTGTTACTGTGGAGGGTAGGTGTGTTACTGTGGAGGGTAGGTGTGTTACTGTGGAGGGTAGGTGTGTTACTGTGGAGGGTAGGTGTGTTACTGTGGAGGGTAGGTGTGTTACTGTGGAGGGTAGGTGTGTTCCTGGGAAACCGGATGCCAGGACTCGCTGACTGACTGCAAGTCTCTCTGGTAAACTTACCGGGTTAAGATGAGTTCTTTTTTTGTGAATGAAAGGCTTGATCTGACCAAGTAGCTCACTGAATCAAATCGAAGCATTGACGGCACTGTTGCTGCCTGTTCTGCCGTTGTTTATCTTTTTCTTCTTCTTCTAGTCCTTAGAAAGAAAAACATCGGTAGCCTTTGCTCCTTAGCGCCACCGCTGTTCAGGAGAAGACTGCAACTAGTGCCGCGACCACCACGCGCGAGTATAAATACTCACGGCAGTCCCGTGACGTCACAATTTCCGCACGCACTGTTGAAAGCGCTAGTATATCTGAGCCTTAATGAGGAAATACGGCTGAGCTCTGTCCTAATGAGATCCTGCTGTGACTGACAGCCCTATTACCACACACTCATCTGCCCACACACACCACCCACTCCCTCTTTTTAACCTACTCACCAACACTCTTCTTTGCTTACTCTCCCTCTCACAAACACACACTGTCAAACACTGCTTTCTTCATCACTGGATTTCAATGTAGCAAAAATAAGCATTGCTGACACAGAATCTGAATTGTCAGTGTTTTAAAGAGGTTCAAGTTGACCCCACAATCTTAATGACAAAACATTCAACAACAACACACATTTACCCTGCACATCAAACAAACATGCTCAACCTCGGGATCTTTAAATCGGATCAACCTCAATAAAATATATGAAATTGAAGTAAACATACACGTGCATCATATATAACTCTTGGAATACCGTTCATCTCTATTGAGAACCCCCATCTTTTATCCTCCAACAACTAAAACTTCAGCAATGCGTTCAGGGCTTTTTTTTTCTGAGCATTATTGTCCACCAGGGGTCCATTTCAGGAAGGAGGTTTAACAAACTCTGAGTCTAACTCTGATCTCTGAGTTGATTTACCCTGAGATGGGAAACTCTGAGTTTTCGGTTCTAGAACAGCTGATATGAGTTGGTTCACGCGCGTGCACCACCACAATAAAAAGGCAGCATGAATGGAGCCATACTACGATTCACCATGGTAACAACCACAGACAAACTGGTCGGCGGAAATGCTCATGCGCACATACAGCAAGTTTGAACCATAGACTGTATATTAATAATATACAGTCTATGGTTTGAACATGTATTTAGATTTTTTTTTAAAAGCATCACAGCGACTGCAGTAAAATAGCAAGAATTGGTGTGGGAGAAAATTGTTGCTCGAGTCAATGTATAAGCTCTAATATAGGTATTAATTTCATATTTAATCACAGGTAACCTATAATATTACTGGTGAAAACTGGAATGATAGTAGGCTACACCTATCATTTCATTTAGGTGCAATCCTGCAGGTGAAAAAATAAACTACTACTAATCCCATCATTAACAGAAATATGATTTACAATCATTTATTTCTTTTTAATGTCTCTTACTGGTTTGTGTCCAGGGATTAGGGTTTAATCCCGGGAAACGGGATTCCCGGGATCAAGACTGTTTCCCGATTCCCGGGAAAGGTTATGACGGGAAACGGAAATAAAATATAAAACGCAAGGAGTGCGTGTCTATTGTTGTTATACGGTAACTGTGATGCAGGCGAGGGTGCCGTACCGTAGCTACGGTAATACAGGCTCACTAAATCCATTCATCCGTGGAGGCGGAGAGAGGGTTTTCTATCTGCGGCCAATTTGTCACAAAAATCCGCCTGAGGGCAGAGTCTATCAACGCTCTCTGCTCTTTGAAAGCACACTTCCAGAAGAAAAAGAAAGAAAGGCAGGGTGAGAATTCATTGTAAACTAAAAGAAATATGTAGCCTAAGTTGTCACGAGTTCAATGCAATGCTGATATATACATATGGCTCTGTTTTTTTGCAGTGCACAGTTGCACATTTCTGCGGGTCGTTCTTTAATTTAGTTGAACTTGTATGTGTTTATAAGAGAAATATGCCTGCCCTGCCCTAATAAAGAAATATTTGGTAAACTTTGAGTGATTATTCCCGTTTTCAGCCGCTTACACATCTCAACAGCTACAGAATGGATTTTGTTTAACAGAATGGATTAGCTAAAAAAAAAAAAATCTGATTAGGAATCATTCAATGGTTTACTTCAGCAGATGTCGTTAGTTTTTAGAATGGAGTTCTGTAAAATATTGGTTTTATAAGGGTTGCCTAGATTTTCAGAAGACAAGTCCCAGACATTCCACCTGGCATTTCATAATTAGCGCTGCAGCAGATGTCGCGCTGCAGCACGCAGCTCACCTGATCACGCAGCAGAATTGATCATTGCAAACTGTGTTG
The DNA here is from genome assembly GCA_023631565.1 of Gymnocephalus cernua. NCBI lineage: Eukaryota > Metazoa > Chordata > Actinopteri > Perciformes > Percidae > Gymnocephalus > Gymnocephalus cernua. The sequence continues at coordinate 25,659,787 of CM042434.1, read as the reverse complement.
ATGATGGACATAAACTGTGTTTTTTTGCCCTAATAATGATACAAATAATATAAAAAATGTCAGGAACGCATATTTGAATGATATTGACGTTTGTTTAACTAACAAAGTAATAGCCAACGGGATCGTCGACACCAGAAAATGCCATGTTCGGAACAAAAACATTTTATAGTCACTGTTTTTTTTTTATTGACGCAGATAACAAACTGCGCTAAAATGCGCCTGATACAGACTGAATGAATGAATGAGGAAATGAGCACGCTGTGTCAGAGGGAGGAGACGAAAACCTGCTCCAGACCAGGCTCAGTTACCATAGTAACTGACTCTTGAGGTTAAGTTACCTCTCTTTCTGAAACAGAAAACCCAGAGTTTCCCTCATCTCAGGGTTAACTAACTCAGTTTTCACTAAACCTGCTTTCTGAAACGGAGCCCTGTCCTAAAACACAAGAAAAACAAAGACAGAAAACAAACACAACCCTCAAACCATATTTCTTTGTCTCTCCAATACATTTGATTTAATTGTCGATCACGTTGGAAAGTTGCATTTTGTTTTTGGCCTAGTGGCTGTTGATTAAAAACAATTCTAAGCAATGAACACACACTATCCCTTATGCACCATCCGAGTAGATTGTGACATCTTAACAGGATTTGGAAATAATGATTTTTTGGGTGGTAAAAAAGACCAAAACAAGGCAGTCCTTTCGCTGTTGTGTTCTTCATTGAGCTGGGTGCTGCATAGAAATGACTTGCACTGTCGCATACTCACACTCTTACATGCACACACGTTATTAGTATTACTCTAGCAGGCTGTGCCCTTCACATGTGTTTTAAACCAGAGTGGTTTTTTTCGGAGCTTTGTGAAGATGTCCGCTTGTGTACATGCGTCTGCGGTTTTAATGTGCGTTTGAAGTGTGCGTTTGAAGCCGCCTTCTCAGCAGACCCTGCCTTTGATTGACAGGCGCTCCTGCACGACCTGGATTCTTTGCTCGGCAGAAAATTGATGGAGAGGAGTTGAGGGAATGTGTGTGTGGGTGGTTGCTAAGTTGAAAGAGCGTTGGAGGTGATTTGTGAAACAGAGAATGGCAGAAGGACAAGGGAAAAATACAAAAAAAGATCAGACAGAACTTGAATGAGCACTTCCTGCTCCAATTTGTATTTTAATCTCTGCGCAATCTGCGATGCCTTCTTATTTTCCTCTTTACATTCCCAAACTGTCTTGTGTGAAGGGGCCAGTGGAGCTGTGGGTGGTGCATTATCTTGATTCTTTCGGATGCTATGATTTCACGCTTGTTATTTGTGTAGTGCTCCCCGTGATACATCAGGGTCCACTAAGTGGACCACCACAGACTGTATGGGTTGTAGCTGCAGTGTTAATGGGGCAATCACATGTCACATTAAATCGAAGAATGTTGAAGATTGGCTGCGAGCAAAACCATACAAATATTCTTTTTATTTATTTCTTTGTTTAGAAAAAAGATTGAATGCAGATACTGTATCATTTGGCAGGAGAAGTTTTGATACTACTCGGTACTGGGTTCTTTCGGTCTATACCCTAAAAGTATCGAGTACCGATACCCAGCCCAACTAAGTACCAATGGTTCAGATCTCTCCGGGATTTCTGAGGTCCTCACCATTAACCTAAAGGTGAGCCGAGATGCTCTGAAGTAAAATCATTCAGCCACTTGTGTCTGCTTACAAAGTGCTGGTCCACTGTTTGGCTACCAGGACTTAATCCTTAATGTGAGGCCAAACAGTCGGTCAGTATCACTTTTCCAGCATTTCCTTGTCTGTGTTAACCTTAAAGGACATTAAGATTTGGGACCAAAAACCTGTAGTCTGAAAGAACATTCAGTATCTTCTCAACTGATTATTAAACTCCACATACAGCCAAGGTGACAGAGGTGCAATGCTGTTGTAACCAGGATACAAAACGATTTTGTTTTATTACAGCTAGCAGACCTAAAAAATGCCACTTTCAGTACGTCACCCACCAAGAATGATAATTTGGCGTGGATCAGAGCCACCACAAGAGGGCTGGTGACCCGCCAGATGCTGGCAGAGCCGAAATACTCTAACTACAAAATATACCAGCATTCATCTGAGGTCTGCTGGTTATTTTTTCACCCAGGATGAAGTAGTGTAGAAGAGTGTTGTATTTAGATCAGGGGAATTATTGAAATTACAATTTCTTTATACTACATTTCATCTCGCACACAGGCATCTGTGTTTACTGCCAAATAACACCCCAAAGAAAGGCCTGTGTCATTGTGAGCGCTTTAGTGCTGCTGATGCCGCATGAGCACTCTGCATACAACATGTGCAGAGTGCAATCTCTATTGCAGCAAAATGCCAGTGCTGTGAGTCCTGAAAATTTTTAAATAACAGACTTGATATTGCCATCATAATTGTACGAGGGTCTCTTTGATTTTCTCACGGAAATTGACTTATTTACATACAGTAACAGGCTCAAGATGATTTCAACTCCTATATTAATGAACTGTTTCAAATGTGAGTACATCTGTGTAAATATACAAACTCAGGTACCCACATGTACATTCACTCACACACACACACACACACACACACACACACACACACACACACACACACACACATCAGCGCACTCTGCAATGCACACTCCCTGTGACAAAAGATGAATAATTTATTGCTTCTTCATCTTTCTCGTTCTCCGTATTTGCGTATCCCTCCATTTACCTACGGGCATGTTAATCACATACAGAAAAGAATCTCTTTAGATGAGACACAAAGCAGCTGCATCAGATATTGAATATGATTACATAGAGCTGAAAAGAGTTACACGTAGAGGATGAGGAATATTCCAGCGTCTGCCAGTGAAGTCAAAGCAAAATGCATGTTTTCACCCTCAGTTGCTTCCCCCAACTAGACTTTTAAGATCAAAATGCCGCAAGAGGCAGTGGTGAAAAGTAACTAAGCACTTTATTTAAGCATTTACTCCAGTACTGTACTTAAGTACAATTTGAAGGTACAAAAACATTTCAGAGGGAAATATTGTACTCTTTACTACACTGCATGTATTTAATGAATTGAATTATTTACAGATTCAGACTGCTAATACAAAATATCAACAAATAAAATATAAAAGATCATAGATTAAACTACCCAGCCGTATATATGAAGTAATTAAAGTTGGCTCCACCTTTATCGACAGCATCATTAAAGTGATACGTACATTCATCTATTGATTAATTATAGGAATTCAAGTGTAGAATATACAATTGGACATAATGAGTACTTCTTTACTTAAGTATATTTTTCGGTGCTGATACTTTTGTACTTTTACTTGCAGTAGGTAAGATTTTTGAATGCTTGACTAACAGAGTATTTTTACACTGTGGTATTTCTACTTTTACTTCAGTAAACAATCTGAGTACTTCTTCTGCTTCTGGCAAGAGGAGCCCCAAAGGAAAGACTGAAATTTGGGAATTTTACCACCCATTTACGGTACTTAATTTGTTCAGTTTAAAGAAACTTTGAATAACTGCACAAACAACAAAACAATATTTTTTACTTTTGCAAATTATTTAGTTGTCATTCACAAAACCAAAGTCACATATAATCAAACACTAGTAGATTTGCTTAAGAGTTTGATTATATGTGACAGTATATACTGTCATAATGGTACACTATAGCAAATCTCATATGCACAAATGTCTTTCCTAATATTGCCACAAGTATTTCTTAGGTCAGTGATATAGCCCCTGAAATTAACCAAATTGCCAGTAAAAATTAGATCAAGCGGGCTCAAAACTCGCTCTGGAGAAAATAAATTATTATTATAGTCTGTTCCGAAGGACTGCTGGCTGCGTCCCATCCTCTCTATGTGGTGTCCTGCAAATTGGGACAGCCATGAAAGCTGTGTAAACTTTCAAGAGGACGTTTGGGGACATTGAAATGTGAGCACATCAGGGAAACGGTAAACAAAAACGGGAAATGAGTGGAAACATGCTGCCAATATATTGTGTGTGCAGAGAAGAAAAACCACCCAGGGTTTCGAACGATGCTTCTGATCAACTAAATCACTTAACTTTGCAAATATGAAGAAAAAAACAAGGAAAGATTCAGGGTGTATTCTGTTTATTCTTGCAAAGGAGCAAGCTACAAACCTGCAAATTGAGAAGAATGAGCACAAAATGAACAAAAACACTAAAGCCATTATATGGACAGGCCAACAGAATAGAATTTAGCTCTGACACAGATGCAAGTGCAGACATGAAGAGAGGAGGACAAGCAGTAAGAACAAGTTGGAAGAAGCACATATGTGATTATCATAGACAGTTATGTAATATGTAACAAGGAAAGATTCTGCTAAGTTCAGAATGGTGAATATCTTTCAGAACAACATAGAACAACGGCAACAATCTGGCTTAGTCCTGCTTTACTTAAGCCAGTTACTGAGACAGACCAGTCTGTTTACATTATCAGGGGACAAAGCAGCTCTCTTCTTTTGGATGATGTGGCCTGAGAGTGAGAACAACCTCTCACAAGGCACTGTGGTTGCAGGGGTTGACAGGTACTTGCATGCAATGCGTGCCAGCCTGGCATGTGCTCCTTCTCTCTTTGACCACCACTGCAGTGGACACCCCTCCATGTCCATTTTGGGCTCTGCTTTGTAGCGGTCCACACATTGTTCTGTGGACTCTTCCTCTTCATCTGTCTCCGTATCTGAAGAACCCAGCAAGAAGACGGACATCCTCCTCTTCTTTGGCGGCTGTTTCTCTGTTGTCTCTGAAGGTGGTTGTTGTGTAGGCCTCTCTCCCACCACCGGGTTGCTTATTGAAGCCCACACCTCACTCCTTTCAGCTTTGGGAAGACACTTCAGGTCCTTAAACCTGGGGTCAAGTGCAGTAGCGATCTTTAGCCATGTGAGGTTGGTGCTGTCCTTGCGTTTAGCTAGGTCTGTGGTAAAGAATGTCTTAAACGTCACTACATAGACTGGATCATTGTCTGAGGGCTCCATAACTAAGTGGCACAGGGCTGGCAACACCACAGAACAGGAGACATACTGCTCTCCCCCCAGCAGTTCAGTCACATATCTGCAATGGAAAGCACAAGATGTTTTACCACTACCTTCCTGTCCATATGCTACACATGCAGGCACACACGGAAGACGCAGGGAGAGAAAGAGAGCAAGAACATACACACACACACACACACACACAGAGAGAGAGAGAGAGAGAGAGAGAGAGAGAGACAACACACACACACACGGAGAGAGAGAAAAACTGCACACAAATGGAAGCAGAGAGATCGAGAAAGAAAAGATAAACGTACCTGCAAGGTTCAAGTAGTTACTCCAGCGTTTGCAGTTTGGCAAGCTCCTGTGCAGTCAACATGTCAATATTGCTGTTTTGCTGAGCCAGGGTAGTGGTCGGTGGAGATTTGTTTCGCTGGATTCGCTTGACCATCTTTATGGTAGAATTCCATCTGGTTGGAACGTCCTGAACGAGTGATTCTTCCATCTGTCCAAGTGCAACTTGCTGTTCTCTTAATTCCTGAGAGTTTGATGGACTATGCTTAAAGTGCCCGACAATCTTGCGTCATTTGGCCAGAACACTTTGGAATCCACTGTCGTGAAGGGAAACCGTAACCGTTCTTTGCAGACTGTGAGCCGTGCAGGGCAGGTGTTCAAATGGAAGTTGTCTTGCGGCTGCAACCATGTTACGAGCACTCAGTGCCAAGTGTGGTTAACTTTCCCTTGATTTTCCATTCTTTTACAACATCCAGAAAATGATCAGCACATGCATCCGCATAGTGTCGCTCTTCTGTTTTACTTGCAGTTAGTGCGAACGATTGCAGATTCCATTCATTATCAATGAAGTGCGCTGTGACGCCTAAGTAGTTGTCGTTGTTCACAGAAGTCCAATGGTCACCTGTAAGAGCGACGTTCTTTGCTTGCTCAAGCATGTTCATCTTCCGGGCCCTCTCGCTTTCATACAAAGTGTGTATTCTTGACACGATGGTTCCTCTCGAGGGTAGATTGTTAGAGGTGAATGACTTCCCTCAGTCCATCGTCTTCTACTATGCTAATCGGGCGGCAGTTTTTAGCTATCCAGTTAGCCAAAGCATTAGTTAACTTCTCACTTACAGGCTTCATTATTCGGCCACGAGTGCCACACTCCTGTAATGTAGATTGGCGAAGCCCTGTACATGTAGTTCGGGTAGGGTGTTTTGCTTTGAGGTGATATTTCAAAGACAAATTACTTCTGTGGTAATTAAATTCTGCCTTGCAAACCGCGCAGATTACTTTTGTTTTCTCCAAAGATCCGTCGGTTAACTTTTTAAAGTGAAATTGTCCACCCAAAACTCCCTCCCTATCCATCTTGATCCAGGATGGCTAACGGGTTAGCGCCACACGACGTAGCTACGTTTGGTGGGTGGCACCATGTAGCTAGGTCATAGGTCAGCCGCCACATGAAGTAAACAAACACAGCTGCGTTAATTTCGTTAATTTTTTTTAACGAGTTCAATATTTAAGAATTAACGCAAAAATTAACGCGTTAATATATATATAATATATTGCTCTCTGCTAATGACTTTCAGGCAAAATCAAAATCCTCGCTCGTGTCCCTCCACCGTGCACTTTTTAACCCTTTTTCTTTCCCCTCCCTTTCTCCAGACCACACCTCAGTTGGAGGACTTGGGGACAGTTTTTACGAGTACCTGCTGAAGGCATGGCTTATGTCAGACAAGACCGATACAGAAGCCCGCAAGACCTATGACGACGCCATCGAGGTACAGTGCAATGCAGTTACACAGCATACAACTCTTTCCACATATGCTAGCTGCTGAACCAAATGGACACTCACAGTGTGCATCATCTGAGGAAAACAAAAATGTCGATAAACCTTTTTCCTCCATTGGAAGACAACATTTGCAGACATTTATTCTTGCACAATATAAAAAATACTGCTTTAAAACACTGCTGCAGAGAAAGATGAACCATTACGTTAAAGTCAAACTCTTAATTGGATTATATTTCAATCGGTTTCCTGTCAAATCACCAGACACCCACAGGAAGAATTCAAATGTATTTTAGGAAGTAATGCCACAAACATTCATGTTTTTTAAAAATATTTTCTTAGAAACAGTTATGTAGGACATTTCGTTTTTGTTGTTTTACACTTTTATTAAAGGACGAAAAGAAATAAAGTCATAAAACCAGGCCCAGCTAGTATATTAGAAGTTTCAGATCTGTAGTCCCAGTTCAACCTGCAGCACCTTTCGCCAACAAAAGTAAACCTACATTTTTACCAGTTGTCTTTTTTTTTTCCTCCCTGCTTACAGTTTTCAGTGCCCGTCTTTACAGGACAGAGTTGTCCTTTTGTTTTTTTAAATAAAGTGAGAGTGGATTTAGCAGGAAGCAGATGTTAGTGGTCTGTAGCTGATGAAGATGTCCGTCAATCATTAGGAGTGTCAGGGAGTGAGCTGAACAGATGCTACAGAGCGAAGGGTGAGGGATGTGGCTGGATTTTAAATTCTGCACTCACCACTTTTGTTCTGTTTTCTTCTTCCTCCCCACCCTCATACACATGCACTCAATGTCAATGCCCCATTCACGCAACTTAACCCCATTAATACATTCACATGCACACACACACATACCCTTAATATTCCATTCATAACCTTCATCCACATGCCTGCTATAATAAATACTGTCATCCCCCCTTTTCTGACCTTATCTCTTCGTTCTCACCCAAACACAAACATTGCACACTTCCTAATGTACTCATTCAATCACGACCTGCATACAAATACACTCACACAAACTCAAAATTCCATTTGTAACCTCTCACTGCAAACTGTGTCATCCCCCTTTTTTCTTGGACTGTATCTTCTCACAAACGTCCACAAATACCTTGTCATTTACCACACACACACACACACACACACACACACACTCTTCCTCCCTCCAGGCCATTGAGCGCCACCTGATACGCAAATCCAACGGCGGCCTGACATTCATTGGTGAGTGGAAGAACGGCCACCTGGAGAGGAAGATGGGCCACCTGGCCTGCTTCGCCGGCGGCATGTTTGCGTTGGGCGCTGACGGCTCGCCCGACGACAAGGCCGGACACTACCTGCAGCTGGGAGCTGAGATCGCACACACCTGCCACGAATCCTACGACAGGACGGGTGAGGAGGGACACAAACACACACATGTACTTTTAGAATGAATAGCACTGCCATGAAAGCCTAATAACTATTACAACTATTACTAACAAACTGAAGATGAGATTATTTAGCATTTTATTTCTGTTGTGTTTCTTACTTTTAAGCCATTATTATTATCCTCATTATTGCTATCGCTGCATGCTCTGTAAATAACCTCAAAATGAACTAGTGCTGCAAACCAGACTTTCATTTTTATTTAATTTATTTAGTTAAAAAAACAAGAAGTATCTGAAAGTTATCTGTTTTGCAGGTCCAGTGATTTTTAAACTACCTACAATAAATTCACTGCATTTAGGAATTATATTTTTTCTTCAGACTAGTAGGTTGATCAGGCACTGTTTTTATTTTAGAAGGAAATGTAAATATATCTACCATTTCGAAGGAGACCTTTCAAAACACCTGCCTTGGATGTTTTCCTGACCTGATAGTTACGTGTGTGTGTGTGTGTAAGTGTGTGTGTGTGTGTGTGTGTGTGTGTGTGTGTGTGTGTGTGTGTGTGTGTGTGTGTGTGTGTGTGTGTGTGTGTGTGTGTGTGTGTGTGTGTGTGTGTGTGTGTGTGTGTGTGTGTGTGTGTGTGTGTGTGCGCGTGTGTGTGTGTGTGTGTGTGCGCGTGCCAGAAATCGTGAGGTTGCTCTGAGAAAGAGGAGAGTTTGTCGTGGCAACAAATGAAGATGGAGAGAGAGGGAGGGTGGGAGAGAGAAAGGGAGAACTTTCTGTTTAGGTGGCAGGGAGTTAGATAGCAACGATGAAGGTGTCTGAAGTTGGCCTGTTAGTAGTTAATGAGGAGTCATTCACGGCAGACAGTGAGAGTGTGTGTGTGTGTGTGTGTGTGTGCGTTTGCGCGGGTGTTTTAATCCTTTCAGAGACAGCCATGTCCCCACCTCCTTAAACGTCTCAGTAATTTTCCAGTTGTAATGCCCATCACGCTTAATTGGCAGTGCTTGAAAAAAAAAACACAGGGAAATCACACAGACACACACACACACACACACACACACACACACACTTGTGTTATCACCTGCAACTGAACCAAAACGACAATCAAGGAGCAAAAGATACCTCTCTGTTTTCCTGTTCATCCTTTCCCTTTTATAACCTTCCTCACTTTCTTCCTTTGTCTCTCCGATCACTGTCATTTACTCCCCCTTTTCCATCTTTCCCTCCATCTCTCCCCCTCTCCCTATACCTCTCTTGCTTTTGTTGTTGCCTCCCCTTTCCCTCTTTCCCTGTCACCATCTCTGTTACTTTTCTCCCCTCCATCTCTTTTTTTCTACCTTTTTGGCTCTTTATCTCTCCTTTATCCTTCTCTGCCTCAACCCTTTTCTCCTTCCCTCAAGTGTTGAAGCTCGGCCCGGAGGCCTTTAAGTTCGACAGCGGCCTGGAGGCGGTGGCCGTGCGGCAGAACGAAAAGTACTACATTCTGCGGCCGGAGGTCATCGAGACCTACTGGTACATGTGGAGGTTCACCCACGATCCCAAATATCGACAGTGGGGCTGGGAGGCAGCACAGGTAAATATACATGTCATTGTAACATCTGTAAATAAATGAGTTGCTTTGTGCAACGTGAATCCCCAGGAAGGATCTGGGAAGACATCTGTTGGATTTGTTTTGCAGTAGGGTTGGGCAATGTCCCCTAAATTGGCAGTTGACGATGTTTACAGGGGGGGGGGGGTTACGTGTCAGGTAAACTTCTCATCTCCAAACCTATCTGTATTTCTGAGAAGTGGCGCTGTCCTGAGTTGAAAGATGGCCTACTTTACGGCTTTATTATCAAGTTAATAGGCGTGTGTGTTCGTGTCGGCCGCTGTACATTTAAATTTTTTTACTACTTTTTTTTTTTTTTTTTTTTAAAGGGCTCTAGGAACTACACGGTGCCAGACCCCCCCCCCCCCCCCCCCCCCCAACGGCCCATATTTGATCTCTACATAGTTTATTTTTCGCATAAAAAAGTCTCAGATGTGAATTTAGTGATGAAATAGCAGACGAACAATCTATAAAGTTTCCAGTTGTTGGTCACACCAGCAATCCATGGTTGTTGTGATTGTTGCGGCACACCAACACACTTGACTTTGAATTTCTGATTGGGTGGGCCAGCTGTCATTGTGGGCGGGCCCATGCCGAGTGTGTGTCTGACAAGGTGGGGGGGGCGTGGCATCACAATGGTGGCTCTCCATCGTCAGTCAGCCGTCCATCAGCACAACTCTACTTTTCAGCACAAAACAAGTACAGTTGTAAGACCCTGTTCTCCCACACGAAAATGAGCTTGAGCTTTCAGAGCTGCTGGCATTGTTAAATGGAGGACAGCCATGAAAAAGGTAAAGTCTGATGGGAAAGTTCACTCTATGAATCATCAGTTCTTGCTCAAATGTCTTGCTCTCGAAAACACTCAGAGCATGACACAGGAGAGAGAGCATAATTCAGTGTGGTTTATGAGAAATGTAGTCTTATAATAGTACAAAATCAAGCTGAAATTAAGTGAGAAATGAATTACACCACCAGGGTAAATAGGGCTCTACTAAATGACAGTATGACACATACAAAGTAGTGTTTGTTGTTAAAGGACATTTGAAGACCACTCTATCCAGACTTTATTTAGCTTGATTCTTCCTTTCCAAACTCGTTTTTTATTACGCATGTTCATACTGATCCAAAGCACAGCTTCCACAGCGCTGCCAACTTTTTATTTAGTTTGGAGGGAGGTTAGCCTGACGTCGTCATACTCAGACTCTAGTCAGAATGTGGGGCGTGTTTCAACTGAACCAGGAAAGAAAATGCCTCTGCAGTCAATTGGATAGGCCTACAGCCAATCACAACAACGACATCACAGAAGCTGCAAGTCAAAGGCTGGCGTCGACAGAGCAAAGGCAGAGGCGGCAGTTTGTGTCGTGCGGACGGGTGTGGCAATGTGTATACATACGTGATTGCGGTTCTCTGTTCCTCTTTTAAAATTAACGCGATGTCGATATAACAGACGCGATGGCGGGATCTACACATCTCAGTTCTCCAGCGGCAGCCATCTTTGTTGTAAAGGAATTCAACCCAAGCGCTCTTTGATGACGTGGTTGATTATGTTACTGTTGACCATCTGTCCATCGTATAAAGCCTGCCCTGACAATTTGATTGGTCCGAACAGCTGTGGTTCGAGCATAGTTGCTCCACGACGGATAAAGTCCAGACCGAACTTCCCGACCTTAAATGTTGGGGCGGGGCTAAACTCTGCTGTCATCCAGGCTGGAGGGAAAATTCCGTCAGATTTGACATGGTCATGGTCAGGGTCTTCCTGACTATGACTCAATTGAAAATGTCGGAAAAGCTGTGAAGGAAAAGATTATATGAAAGTTTAACCATGTGGACATTGGTTTTCGATGTTCGGCATTTCTAGGCGATTTTCCCTTTTTGCGTGTTTTTTTTTTTTTTTTTTTAATTAAAAAAATTGTACAGTAAAATAACATAACCATTTACTTTGCCATAGTAATGGTCATTATAAAGAAGACTCAGCAAATGTCAGCAACCCTCTGAAGTATAACGTTAAATAATTGAATGTATGAGAGTTTACATTATAATTTGAGCTGACCTGTACAGACAGCCTGACCCTGTATAGCAGTGTACAGTGAACTATTTGAAATTGTATATGGTCATACTCAGTCAGGAACATTTTGAGCAGCAATTCATTGCACTTCTCAGCAAAACTATTATGGAAACTGTTTTATCAAATTAGGACTTTTTTGCTCACGTTTTTATTTGGTATATACAATGTTAGGAATTATTGCTGTGATGCGAGCCTTTCTTTGTTCCTTTTTAGCCGCTCCAAGTACCGTTACATTAACAAATCAAAGTGGGTGTTGTAGTTTGAGATTGATAAATGGCAAAGCTTCTGAATATATACAGTGTGTGTGTGTGTGTGTGTGTGTGTGTGTGTGTGTGTGTGTGTGTGTGTGTGTGTGTGTGTGTGTGTGTGTGTATATATATATATATATATATATATATATATATATATTATTATTTTATCTGCTTAGTTTCCATTGCAAAGTGAATGTTTTTAAACAGTGAGCTGAGCTTGTTTTGATGCAGTTGCGACTGATTTATTGTCGACTTTTGAGTCAGAAGATCAGACTTTCGTTTTCATGCCATTCTCCCTGTGCCTGTGTATGACACCCAGTGGCAGGGAGTTGCTTTAAGCTTCATTTGAGCTTGTGGAACCAGATTTAGTGCAGGTCTCACTCAGCTCCAGACATAAATGTTATCTCCCAGTTTTTTGTATTGTCTCTTCAGGTCTGTGTATTGTGTGACTGCGGTATTGTTTTAAGGGATGAGAGATTTTGACCTTGCAGTTAAGCACATATAGGTAGAGAACTACTTTTGTTATGTTTCTGTGTGTGTGTGTGTGTGTGTGTGTGTGTGTGTGTGTGTGTGTGTGTGTGTGTGTGTGTGTGTGTGTGTGTGTGTGTGTGTGTGTGTGTGTGTGTGTGTGTGTGACAGAGACATGTGACCTGCAGGTGAATATGAAACGCTTTATGAAAGTAGAACAGAAATGAAATAGTCTTATCTATCCTTCACTCCTCTGCTCCACTCCTGACAGAGGATTAAAGAGCTCGTCTTCTATGCTGTAGTCAATGTGTCTTCTCTGTCTAAACCTCAGCCGGCCTGCTCGTCATCCTTTTTCTGTTTTTCTCTCCCACTCTTTTCATACTCTCCTTTTTTGTTCTCTTTCTCCTGTCAATCATCTTGTCACCTATTTACCCTCCAATTTGAAGCAGTGAAACTACATCTCTTTGTTTTTCTGAGTGGGAGTAAGTGCGTTTGCGCTCGTGTGGAAAGCAAATACATTGGCAAAGTGTGTTTATGATGTGTGATTTTCCTGAGTAAGAGTGACACTAAAGAGAGCTGGTGCTGAAGGGCTCATCTTTGCTTCCCTTGCTTTATTTAATATTGCATATATTCAATGCATACTAATGCAGATGATAGCTCCTAGACGTTCTTTGTTCTGATCTTATTTCATTTTTTTAGTTTTATGTTTGTTTAGCACACGGATGTTCAGAAGTCACTAAGTTTGAGTAAAGTCTTTAAAGTAAAATTAAAAAATGGTGTCTGACTTGCTTGAGATGTTTTGTTGGCGTAAACAGTGTGGCATTTTCTAATTATTTGCTTGAAAATATTTGTATCTTCAAAAGGTGGGTCCTGCAGAAAAGGTTTGGGAACTACTGGTATACAGTATGTACTAAATACTAATCTTTATAGTTCATAGGTACCATGTATGTGCCCTCAAAATGCCACTGTAAATTTAACTTTAACACGGAGGGAAGCCAAACACCATTCATCTAAACGTTGCCCAAACGAAGATGAAACAGAGCTGGATTAAAATTGGCAAAGTATCCCTTTAATAATGTTAATTTTTTGGTTTTCTGAGATCTTTCTGGAGCTGTCCTTCCACATCCACAATTTACTTAAAAAAAATTCCCAGTTGTGAGTATCTCCTCTTTTTACATTACATCAACAGTAGGCATACATATACACTTTGTTTCAGTGTACTTTTATTTTGTTACTTTTCCAGTTTGAACACACTGCATACTGAAAACCCACCTAGAATTAGTATTTAATATGGATTTAGGCCTTGGATACTCTGCTTATTTAATGCTCTCTGCTTTTTCTCTTTTGCATTTCTTCCATCTATTAAAATGTTCCCGTTTTCTTTTTGTGCCAAGGTTCTCACACAACACCTTCTTCTCCATGTTTCTCCATGTTCACACGAAGCTCAACGTCCTACTCTCTTCCTTGTATTGGTCTCTTTATCCCACGCATACGCACACTTTTCACAAACACCTGCGCTCCTCTCTGTATGTTGCCTCGAAGCACCGCCCCCCCCCCTCCCACCTCCCCCCCAGCCGCATCCATCTGCTCCACCAAACCTGCCTCTATTCGTCACGCTTCCTCTTTTCACAGTAGCCATTACCGCTGGGTTTTGTGTGTGTGTGTGTGTGTGTGTGTGTGTGTGTGTGTGTGTGTGTGTGTGTGTGTGTGTGTGTGTGTGTGTGAGAGAGAAGGTGAAGCCCAGCTGCTGTAATGTGAAATGTGTCCTTACTTAGCAGCTGCAGACACTCCTCCTTTTCCTACAGGTAGACTTTTTATCAGATAATTGATGTAGCACAGATATTGTGTGTGTGCGTGCTACATTTATGGGTACAGTTGGACTGGGTATACTGTAACTCAGTAAGAAGATTTGAAGTTTACAGGCTATTGAGCGTTTGTTGGAGTGCAAATGTGACTTGTTTGAAATTTGTCTTCTAACTACCCAGACATTGTGGTGTGTGAGTGATGTGTGTGTTCGTTTTTTTGCGGGACACTGCAGTGTGGATCCAGAAGGGCAAACAGCAGCCTATTAATAACAGGAATTACAGTACAAATTCCTTGCGACGGAAATCTGCTGACAGCAAAGCGGTCAATCGAGGACTGGATGGAGGGAGAAGACGTGCGCGCGTGCGAGAAAAAGACACACTGAATGACAAGGACAGAGATAATGCTTTCAATTACATGCGTTAATAGTGAAAGTCGATACGGTATGAGCAGGACTGTAATGCAGGCAAAAAATGTATGGAGGCACCAATTTCACTATAACAAGTCCTTATTGCAAATCAATAGAGCACACGGGTAATAGCGTACTGTCAGTGTCACGAGCTGGACGATTGCTGCATTTTTAATGAGGTATTGCTGACTCGTGGGGGTGTGTGCAGACGGGGAAAGGACCTGCTCACAAATTAGACTTGTTTTCAGCTAGAGGATACACTGTTACTCCTCAGAGCCAAAACAGCACTCAACATTTAGTCCGTAGGGCGTCATCAGGGTGTGCTCTGTGGGGGGCAAAAGTGCCATTATATGTGAGGACATTTTCTTGGTTTTGCTGGCCCACTTATTTGCCACTCTTTTAGAAATGCTAACAAACTCAGCTTCGCTGTGTGCTGAATCCTCAAAAATAAAATCATCAGCACCCCCAGTTAAAGGTGCCCTGCCACACAAAAACACTACCGGCCCACCGGGAAAAGTCCCGACTCGATTGCCATTCGGCCTCTGAGTGGTCTTGTGTCTGGGCGGAGGATGACACTTTAAATATAGACACTAGGCCATCTTGATTCAAGTCTGTGCTGGATATTGACAAGCGTTTCACCTCTCGGTGAACGCTGAATGTTTTTCGTTATTCGACTTCCAACACGTCGTCCATTCTCATTCTGTCTTTCGGTCTGCTGGATGTGCTCAAATGGGGGGCGGGGTGGGGCGGAGCTAGGCGGAATGAGGGAGAGAATATCATTGCAGTATTGAATAATTGGAGCCCAGACGCAATTTTGTAATTTTCTAAATTTCTGATCCTCTGAATAAAAACAATTTCAATTCCAATTTTTTTATTTGTCAAAGCGGAAAAAAATGAAAAATTGGATATTTGAACCCATTTTTCTGTTTTTCCAAATGTCCGTTTGTGCTTAGAAATTGAACTGATAAGCGTTACACTGACTCTGTCATCTCTAGCCACTGAAAAGAAGTAAGCAAAGAAATCAGGCCAATTACAAAAGCTGGTCAGTCTGACATGGTGTTGCCTGAGCTCATTACTATTCATGAGCTCGCCCAGTTGTGCTGGGTAAAGGATGCTGATAGCCAGGCTCTCATTGGCTAGCTGTTAGCCAATCAGTCAAGCCGCTTAGCTCGTTGAATATTAATGAGAACTGGCAGAAATCGAGCTGAGTCTTCCTGCTGGCTTTCTATACCACGCTAGAATGACTTGAAACAAGGTAACCGAGTCCATGGTAGAACTTTAGACATTACCACAAAGTAATGAAATACATGTGACAGGGCACCTTTAAATTATTTATTAATGTATAAATCTTCTATTTGTGAGTGTTCCCTCTTAATATGAGAATACTTTTTTCATATTAGAATGGAAACATCATACATATTTGTGCTAATGTTATCAGAAATGTTAGAAATCCATATCTAAGGTAAGTTATGTTATACAAAAGATGTTAAATTAGGTTTTTGTTTGTCTTCAGTTGCTGTCACTGCAGCATAGAAACAAAGAGGTGACAGTTTTTTTTTCTGACTAACAGGCCAGTAACTTGCTGTTGTTTATTGTTGCTTATTCTGGATGCGTTTGTGAGTCGCAGTGAATAAAATGCCTATTTAAATGGTCCAAGCTCTGCTGTTATCTGACTGGCTGTCTTCCTGGTTGGGATGTTGTTGTTGTTGTTGAAACATTGATATCACGTCTGCCGTAATTAAGAGGATCAGAGATAAACCCTCAAAAGTCAACGTGAATGTACAGAGAAGGGATTTACATCACAATATAACCACCTACGAACATGGGTTAAATTTGTCCTGAAAAGACTGGACACCATGTGTGTTTTAGTTAGGATTTAAAGAAACTCTGACGTCCTCTCCCTGAATGTATCTTAAATCCCATGCATACACAGATTAGATGTTTTCTTTATCACAGACAGCTACTAAAAACTAAGAACAAAAGACATGTTTAGAAAGAAACCTCTCCAAAAAAAAGAAGAAAAAAAAAAGACCCCTGACAGACCGCCACAGGCTCTGCCTCGCTTAAAGAAAAACTTTGACTTTGCCATTATGCAGCAGCTCCCTCAGCCTCAGATGTAGCATTACATGAAACAAATGAGTGTGTTCCCTCCCTATGAAGCTGATTCGGGTAGAGGGGGGCCGAGAAGAAAATGTTCCATAATGAAATGTAAATGTAGGGAGGCGTTGGTGGTAATCTGCGTTCCCTTCCGTTTTTCTACAGCTGCTGTTAACTGTATGGGTCTCCCCAGGACTCGCTCTAATCTGTCACAAGGAAAGAAATTAATTATACCATGCTTTTGTAAGCTTATTCAAATTGTGCTCTCCATGTCTTTGCCCTTTTGCTTTTGCTTCTTCTCATTTTTCTCACTGTCATTCTCTTACCTTTTTTTTATCCAAATTCCCTTTCACTCCATCTTTTTGCTTTCTCCTTAATTCCTTACCTTCTTCCTCCTTTCCTTTTCCTTCCACCCCCTTTCCTCATTCCTCTTATGCTCTCCCTTCCTTTTTCTTCTCCTCCTCTCTTTTCCTTTCCTTCCCTCCTTCTCTCCTTCTCTCCTCCAGGCCATTGATAAGTACTGCAGGGTGAGCGGAGGCTTCTCCGGGGTGAAGGATGTCTACTCCTCCAACCCGACCTATGACGATGTGCAGCAGAGCTTCTTCCTGGCCGAGACGCTCAAGTAAGCCAACACTTAACACACGTTGAATATTTGGCTTGATCTTTGATGGTTGATTAATCACCTTTGCGATGAAGGCAATAATTTGTGTGGGTGGGTGGGGGGTTGGCTGATTGAAAAGACTTGTCAGCAAAATGGTTGTAATGGTTTAAAATAAATGAGCCGAAAAATCTTTTTCCAAAGATAAAAGTGGCAGCATGTCAGTCACAGACCTTTAGCAGGCATCCTTTTAGGTTTTATAAACAGATGATGAAAAAAAAAGCATTGAATTCCAACTTCAAAAACAAACCTCAAACACAAAATCTACTCAGTCCCGGGTTGATTTGGTGATTAGTGGTAGTACCAGCAAGTGCAGTTAAATACCACACCAAACACTCGTTGAGCAGCTACTTTGTTAGAAATGCAACAGGAGAGCAGTTGGTGCGTCTGTCTACCACACAGCCAAATACATTTAAGTTGTTTTAGCACGGAAGTCAGTCAATAATTGGCCTTTTTCCATCATGACATGAGCAACCGCGATCTGATTTCATTTGAGTAGTTTTCCACACAACAGCAGTGCTCGGTGAGAAGAGCTGGTTATGTTGCTGAGGTTGAGTTGAAGTTGGGCAGTTTTCATCTGACAGCTCACTGCGGCTGCTCCCTCTCGTTCCATTACTCCTTGCAATATTTAGAAATGTTGCCTGTGAACGCTTCACAATTAAAGTCACCCCGTGTTTGGTATGCTTTTAATAGGAACTAGCAGCAATAGGACATGTTTGGTTTGCTTGCTAAGAGAGCGAACGTTAAAGAATGAGGCAGATATCGGCGAGATAAAATTCAAACAGTTAACGCTGGTTTACACACTCTTGGTTTCCTGTGAATCCCTCGTGCGCGTCCAGTGCGGGAATGGCGGACTCTTCCACCAGCAATAAAAACTGCCATATAGAGCTGTAACTACAGAATGTCAATACTGTGAAAGACTATTACTGAAAAATGCTGAGCAAAAGTAGGAATCAAAAACACGTTTTCATGAAAATCTTCAGGATTATAACTTTAAAGAGCACATTTTAAGTATAACAAATATACTTACAGATAGCTCTTAGTATCTATAACACAGTGTGCTAACATCACAGTACTCTGTGTATTGGGTCATTTGTATTAAAGCAAAAAAATGCTCCTGGGTAATTTTTACTGTAGCAGAACTAATTAGTGACATAATGAAACTGTTTATGGTCCTGTGAAAACTTCTTAATTATTTAAATGGAATGCCTCCAAAACGGTAGAATTAAAAGAAGCTTTACAAATCATGTTGCTGGCTAGTTTACCTTCATCATTTGTTCATTTTTATTATTATTATAGAGCCAGTAACCTGACCACAAAACCCTTACTTTCTGTACAACTGCTGCATATCAGCATTACTCTTCTGGGAGTAATAATGACAGGTAACACACTGGCATATGTTATGTTTGTCTATTTTAGTGCCACAAAGTGTTTTTTAAAAAGGCTGATTAATGTAAAGGACTACTCTAATGTCTCTGTGGTGCATCATCATCACTGATGGATGAAGGGGGAAGAGGCTCTGCATGCAGACTGTGACCCACTAATGTGGCTCTCTGTTTCCCCCTGCTGGCAGCTCTTTGAATGTTATCTGCTGCTGCTGCTGGCAGTGCAGCTATAATTCAGTGCACATTGATGTTCCTGTCAATCAAGCAGTGAGATGGGTCAAACATAATCATAAAACAGAGCAAATTGGGCTTTATTGGCTGCTCTTTCAGCCCTTCTGTTGGCAGGAAGCTGCTTTTCAGCCCTCCACTTTTAACTTAGATGTGTCTGAAATGAACACCCACGAAGCGTCGAAACATCAGTGAAATTTGTCTAAAGTCTATAAGTCGTCAAAGGTCACCCGCCAAACTGGCTGGTTACTCTCTCAGACGATGACATTTGAATGCCTCGGTGTTATGCAGCCTTTGGCGTCTGTCTATGCTCTCAGTCTTTGTCCCTGCTGGCAGCGAGCCAATCGCATCAAAGCAATACAGCTGCCAGTCAGACTGATCCGCACAAAGATGTAGCATCCAAACATCTGCTGATCTGCTGTGTAAAAACTTACTTCAGCAGTGTGTGTGTGTGTGTGTGTGTGTGTGTGTGTGTGTGTGTGTGTGTGTGTGTGTGTGTGTGTGTGTGTGTGTGTGTGTGTGTGTGTGTGTCACAGATGTATTTTAATGTTGATTAGATTTTATAAACCAAGTAAGCAGGTTTTAAATTAGCTCTAAATCTGAACAGATTTTAATGTCTGCTCACGCAAAATGTATTAAACAGGAAAAAAAGGTTTAAAACATATCTACATCTGTATGAATGCATGTGATATACTGTGCAATTAAGTTACGGAAAACATCAAATAACCTTTCTCACCGAAGCCCGGACACAAGGATGGTACTGCATGGGCATTACGATTAAATGCAAATGAAATCAAGATGACTGCGGAAACAACAAAGACGTGTGGCGTACGTTGCTTTGGAGGACATCATCTCTAATTAGACTAATGATGTCAATCACTTCAACGGAGACGCCCAGGTGGAGCTGTGTCTCCTATTTGGACCAAATAGAGACAAACTGGTTTCAAGCCCAGTCTGAACCGGGAAATAAAGATTAAAGAATGTAGGTCAACAAACAACGTAGAAGCAATTAACAGCAATTATTAAAAGAGCTGATGGCAAGACAACATGTATTATTATTACTTGGCTACAAATGCGGGCTTTTCAGGTTCCTGGTTCCTGGTTCCTGGTTCCTGGTTTTCAGGTTCCCTTTAAGCTGACACTTTGTGCTCTACTTTAACAAACAGAAGCAGAATATTTTCAGGTTTGCACCGCAGTGATGTCATTCACTTCTTTATTCTTCTTCACTTTCATTACCCAATCATTCTCATCCTCACCCTCTTTTTCCTCCCTCCGTTAACCACCCCCTCCCCCTCAGGTATCTGTACCTGTTGTTCTCCAGCGACGACCTGATGCCGTTTGAGAGTTGGGTCTTCAACACAGAGGCTCACCCGCTTCCTGTCCTCCACCTGGGCAACATCACCCTGCCTGGCAGCGAGCCGGCTCAGCGGTAGACGGACAGGCCATCTTCCTCCACCACAGCACCAGGGGGGGCGCGACTGTATGCCCGCCTGCCTGCCCAGAATCCCACCCGCCAACACTGGACAAACTTACATTCAACTCTACAGACTCTCACCTGCTTTCGGACTGCAGTCATCAACCAGGGGAGACGGAGGGAGAGCCTCGCGCGCAGACCACTGCGGCGTGGAGAGGACTTTGAGTCTCCCTCGCTTCTTCCATGTTTTACTCCTTGACACTCTCTGTCGATCTCTCTGTCTTCTCTGCTTTAATCAGAAAGACAGTGGGTGTTGCTGCTCAACCTCACAACTGGCGTGAATTGACTCCGATTGACCGAGCTCCAAATCTGGAGGCTCGATTTAGTTTTTTGGTTATTATTTTTAGTGTTGATTTGAGATTTGACCAAACTTTTCTCTCTACAGACTCAAGGCACTGAGAGTGCAGTACTGGGTTTTTGGTGAAGGATTACGCTGTCGGTTTGACACCGTACTGATGGAAGTGTCGTTTTTATTTTTTCCAGGCAGACAGATTTGAGGACTTTACAGGGTCTGTTGATAAGGTGTATGTGTGTGTGTGTTTATTTTTTTTTTTTCCGTTTGAACAAATCTTTAATGGGGACACAGGGTTGAATCAAAGCCCATTCGCTTCTCCCTGAACCCAGCCCTGCCCATTCCACTGCCTGTTTACTCTTCATCGGATGAACTTATGACCTGGAAATGTTAGCGGCTCGTCCCATCATCAGTGGGAGGGTAGGTTGTGGCAACAATCCCCACCACCCCCTCCTCCTCTTCCTCTTCTTCTTCTTATCCTTCTTTTTCAGAAAAGGGGACCATTGTAAGTGGAACACGGTGACAGCAGCAGGCCTCCCCATCTTCACCACTCTCCACCTCGACATCTTTCCAGTTTCTCCTCCAGTCACCACAACCCCAAACATTCTGCTGCTACTCGTTTGGATGCTGCTCTTCTTTTCTTTCTTTTTTTTTTTTTAAATCTCTCCCCTCCACCTTTTTTCTATCAACTCTTCTGTCCTCTCTTCCGTTCTTTTATTTCCTTTCGTAAATCATTTTCAGGTCATACATTGTGAAATGAAGCTAGAACCCAACAATGATTGCGTGTGTGTGTTTAAAATAACCTCTGCTGTAAATCATTTATTTGTACACTTTGTATGGGAAGACTATGAAGAAGGAAAGTAGAAGTGTAGCACTGAAAGAGCTGAATAAATGAAAGTCTCCCTGTTGAGCTCCCCATGCCACATTTGCTCTGTTCAACCCCATATCACCAGTTGGACCACCTAACTGTAAGTTGTGTGAACTCATGAAGTCCATCTCCATCCTCTTTACCACTTTTTCCTCAGTCCCTCTCTCATGTTCTGCTTCTATCTGTATTTTGTCATGTCTTCTCCTCTCTTCCATTTTAACCTCTACCTCTCCCTGTCCACAATTTAAAACAAAACAAAAAAACTCTGAGGCTCAGGGTTCCCTCATCATTTGAAAAAGTCTGGCAAGTATGAAACCTTAATTTCATAATGTCCAGGTTTTGGATAATCTCTCAATCACAAAAGTATTTTGGATAAAAATGTGGAAATATTGTTTTTATCTTCAGATATACAGAACATTCACCTGTGAAATTTACACTATATAGCTGTGTAATTTTTTGGGGTGAGCAATGACTTAATAGCTACTGTACAGATTGATTTGACTCTACTGTACAGATTGATTGTTCATCATATTGTCCAGCTGATAAATGCCGACATATCATCAAACAAACGTCAAAACTTTCAAATCTGTGAAGAAACTGAGATCTGGGAAAAGTCTGAAATTCAAAAAAAAAGAAGAAAAAGGATCAAAATCAAGTACATTTTTGGCAAATTTGTTGCTGCAGAAGACAAAAGCATCTCATTCCCGTTAACTTAGATCCTGAAGTTTAGCGACTCAAACATAAACCTCAGCACATTCATTAAACATTTCAAACCCTAGAATGTTAGTTCCTATATCTGCTTGATTTAAAAAGAAGAAGAGAGAGAAACAAGTTAGCATTTTAAATGGAACTCCGTTTTCTTTCAAGTGGAAAGTAATGATGCGGAATGAAAATGAGAGCCGCAGCAAATATGACAGTGGGTGTGAGCTCAAAACATTGTAGCTGAACCGCAAGAAATGTTAACAAGGCCAACGAACGGGCGGCGGAAGGGAGGACATGATGATGAGTGACGGCATGACTACCTGTTTCCTGTTGTAATGAGTGAGCCCTGCAGGAGTCCCGTTGAGGTTAAATAATCCAATATTACATTAACCATTTACTTTTCAAATAGTCACATTTTCAGTCAAACCACTCTGTGTTGCTGTACCACCAATGTCAAAAACTACATCCCCCATCAGCAAAATGCTTTTCATTTTTATTATTTTTTTAACTAAAGTCTGTCTGATCCACCATCCATGGTGGTAGAGATTCAACCAGGTGGTTTTGTTCTTGAGGAAAAAAATCACTTAGTTTAAAAACAAATACAGATATTTATAATATATGATAATATGGCTTAATGATGGGCTCAGTGAACCTGTGTGTGTGTGTGTGTGTGTGTGTGTGTGTGTGTGTGTGTGTGTGTGTGTGTGTGTGTGTGTGTGTGTGTGTGGGAGGGAGTGTGTGTGTGTGTGTGTGTGTGTGTGTGTGGGAGGGAGTGTGTGGGAGGGAGTGTGTGGGAGGGAGGGAGGGTGAAGCCCAGCTGCTGTAATGTGAAATGTCCTTACTTAGCAGCTGCATCCATCTGCTCCACCAAACCTGCCTCTATTTGTCACTCTTCCTCTTTTTACAGTAGCCATAACTGCTGGCTTTTGTGCGTGCGTGCGTGCGTGCGTGTGTGTGAGAGCTCAGTAATAAGCCTGTTTGTGTGACCTGAATCTGCAGTGTGTCCAGACTTGGCGTATTAACTGACTGGTTTGGATAAAGAGAGGAAACTGAGCAGGATTCGACTACTAAAGATGATTCTTATGCAGGCATTCAAGCTGAAGAGTAGGAATTGCACTAAACCAGAAAGAAAAAAATGTTGTGTGTCTGTTTGATTCTTTTCAAGCCTTATTGTCAGATGTGTGACGATGCCTTGGCCAATACTGTACTCCTTCACATCCTTTGCTTTGTGTTTTGTAATACATCATTATGATACACATTTCGTCCTTTTGTTTTTGTTTGCACAAACACTGTCTGTCCTCTGACGTGCAGGTAGATGCAGAACTGTGATGGAGTAAAACGTGCAAAGAGAACTGTTCAGAGCATCAAAATGACAGAAAAAAAGGCTTTAACATTTTTGACTAAAGGTTCAGTATGCTGACTTACAGATTACTACATCCCCACCTGTCCTCACGACGAAGGCAGTAGGTCAACTGCTCATTTGTCAATGAAGTCACACTGTATGCAGAAGGTAAAGTTTGATACAGTACTACAACAACAATAGGCATCAAGGATTAAATGGAGTAAATGATAGATTTTAAGTGTGTTTTTGGCAGCGTTGCTTTTTTTATTTGTGGGCAGTAACACTACGACCTAGTTAAAATTTAAAGGATTAAGCTGGAGATATTCTTTTTCTTATTGACAATTAATTCCATGAAAAGACCAAAGCCAACAATGAATTCATCCGTCTTAACGGTGTGTATCCAAAGCCTGATTTTCTTCCTCTGTGCCACAGAGCTCCAAAAACAAATAAAAACACATGTTCCTTCATTACCATGAAAACACACTGTAGTGCTGCCCCAAATACTCACTAGAGCACCGTGTGTGGATTGATCCGCGTCTGAAAATAGTCCCCAACAAATGCACTATTATTAGTTTGAGCAGTGTTTGCTTAAAAGCTACAGCCCCCATCTGTTTTTTAGAACTTACTTTTAATGAAACTATATGTTCGTGACCTGTTTTAAAATATTTTCATCTTGATTAGAAGTTAATGGTATAATCACCTGCTTTCAGAAATATCTCGGTCCAAATAAACAAAGTGTAGGTAGAAATTACAGATATTTTCGAAAGATGTCTATTTCAAAATGTTAGTTGGGTCTTCCCGGGTAAAAAATTTTTTTTTTTTTGTGAAATTTTGTTGAAAGAAACCCAAAATTCTGATATAGAAACTTTGACCAACAGGAGGGTTAAGGCCAAACGGCTCTGATCAGACTTCTAGCCAACGTTCAGGTCGATATTTATATTTAATCAATCCACCTTTTTGAAATAATTGAACCACAGACATCCTCCTTTATTTAATTTAAAGTTAAAGGAGAACCTCTCAGAATTCTCGATGGCATCGGTCAGTGTACATACAGGATATTTCTGTGCCGCATGTTATTCCCTCCATCGTCCATCCAGTATCATCATCTCTTTCATCCCTGGTGGCTCAACAATCCTTTGATGCATTAAAGTCTCGGCTCTCTGTATTTATCCCCCAGTCTCTGACATCACCACTGACATCATCACCGCCTATATCTGATGAGGGGGAGGGGGGGACCTGGGCGGCCATGAAGTTGCTGGAAGCGGCGTTGATTTTGAAAATTGAGTGTTCTGTATTTGTATTTTTACTGAACTAAAAAAAAAAAAGCAAATTTAAAGTATCTGTAAATATGTTTAAAACTGACACAAATTCAATAAAGATGTTATGAAAAGTGATTTGAAACTCAGAGTATATTCTGTTTTGAATGTTTGAACTTTATCATATCATGCTTTGTGTAGCTGTTGCTTTGACAGTACTGAGGTTTGTTGCTGTGGATCAACACTAAAAGATGAGTATGAAGCTGTGAGGTTTGCTTGTTTCTTACATAACCCTGAAGTTTGAACTATTTCAAGCCAAATGCACATCAACAAACAAATGACTCAAATTACAAATACTCGGATTGGAGATGAATGAAGAGTCAGACATTTCTTTTTATTTGCTATAAATGTCCCAATTATTATAGTTTTTGTAAGTACACTCTGACTAAAATGTATGTATCTGTTTGATCTACGTGTATTTATTGTTTTGTTTTTCATTGTTGCCTTTTTATGTTTTGCTAAAAATGTTTTTAGCCGTTGCGTGGACCCGAGGATGGATCCACCACTTTGGTCCGGACCAAAAATATCTCAACAACTATTGGATGGATTTCCGTGAACTTTGGTGTAAACATTCATATGTAAGTATCATTATATCATCATTTAGCTGACGTTCTTATCCAAAGTGATCATCAATTTGAATTTGTCCAGTACTTTGATTTATAAGTAAATATCTGCAAAACTAATGACATTCTGCGTCATTCCCATCTGCCTCAGCTGTACTTGATGGTGAATGGACAGATGCTGAACATATCTGCTCATCAGAATGTAAGCATGTTAACGTTTAGCTACAGCCTCACAGAGCTGCTCGCATGGCTAAATCTTGTTTTAATTTGAATATGCGTCTTTTGATCTTTGAACATTGATTGTGTGATCAACAGACAACTGCAGCTCATCTGAGTCAAATAAGGTCAACTTGCTCGGTGGAGTCTTTTCAGTTCAGTTGCCTATTTGTCTGATTGGTCATATTTGAGTGATTGTTTAGTGACTAGAGCCAATGAGAACCAGAGTCCAGTCGGTGACTGAGCCCTTACTGAAATTGCTTGATTTAAACACTGGCTTCTAAAAATGTACCAAAACTGTAAATGTAACCACTGAAACATCTCTGAACACCTTGATTAAACACTGATCAGTATATAAGAAAAATATGAATTGTTGTAGCTCATTTTAAATTAAAGTTAGAGTTGTTCTCCGTCAGCGCTGTTCAGATGTGTTTGAAAGAACAAATGTGTCGTGGTTCAGCCTGCTGTCGCTTCACTCCAGGATGCCGGCGGAGAGCCACCCAACAATTTGGACAAAACACACAGCGGCTTCTTCCAAGTTGGCAGCTCCCATCCTAATGAGCACCTTTCTCTGTGGCAGGTTTGGTTTATTCGCATCACAGACCGCCTTTTCTTTTTGCTGAGACTGCATCCGTCCATCTGATTCTCGCTGTAGTTCGACTGAGGTGCTGTGAAATTAACATTTCACGGAAGGATCATTTCATTGCACAATCACTTATACAAGAATTTATCTTTAGTTGTTTGTTTACATTGAACCTGCTCAGTCGATACAAAGTATTGTTCGACTTTTAACATTGCCATAAATGACACATTTTCTGTTTTAAAAAAAATTCTTCAGTCAAGTACTGTTATCTGTGTGAAAAATGTCAGCTCTTTAACACACAGTGACTCGCCACATTCAGAGTTTTTTTCCACATTTACCCATTCCTTTCAGCCTTTTAACCATGGTATTCCAGGCGAGCGGCATGGGCGGAGATATTTAATAAAAGCTATTTAATATCGGTATTCATTTTAAACTCTGTATTATTGAGCTTAGTCATTTTCCACGTGATGTGCCGTAAATGAACTGGCATAAGATCAATACTTCAGTTTATGAACTGTTGTTGTTTTAATGTGACAGGCCTGTAGTCCGTTTCACTGCACTGAGTCCAGACTGAATTTGATGCCTGCAGATGCTCTGAATTTCCTAAGAAATGAAGGCAAGCATTTGACTTGGCAGGTTGTTTTGTCACATATTGCGTATGTCCTGCCAGAACGTGCTATTTCATATTTGTAAGAAACATGAACTTGATGTCTCTGTGCAGATTTCTTTAACCTCACAACCATCACCAAAAATATCAGTTCCACCCAGGAACCCAAAGCTGTTTTTTGATCAAACAAACAATCTCTTTACTCCAACCATGATTTCTTTGGCTACCTTGTGGATGGGTTTTGAGGACACTTATATGTGACACACAGTTATATGTGACCATGGATATGAAACCGTTGTTTTATATCTCTGTATATGACTTTCAGGACTTTAATGTTTGACATTCTGTTTTGGGTTTAAGTGCAGACCCTTGAGCATCAAGGATTTGACAAAACCAGCTGGCAAAACAGTTATGTGACAGAAAGTTTTAACATGTAAAAGTTTTTATTTTTTTTAATTTTAAAACATTCTGAGCATGTTCCCATACAGCTATTAGCATGTAGCACAAAGCACCACTGTGCCCAAAACAGCCTCACAGAGCCGCTAGCATGGCTGTAGACTTTAAGTCTTGTCAATTTTCTTCACTTAAAGTGGCTGTATGTAGCTTTCAGTTTGTGTTGATTCTAGCAGTGTTTTTACCACACCTGCTGTCGTAAAGGTTTTTTCTTTACGGTACTGTATTGAGTTGGCGTTACAGGGAGGTCATATAGTCGCAATGAATGTTTTGCTCAGACAAAAAATCATTCATTTGCAATAACAGAATAAGTTACAGATGCATCGTTGCATTTCAAGTGTTGCATACGGTAACTAAGTCTACTTTGGATGTCTCGTGAGCTAAACCGGGTAACATTGTCACTGTCACTGTGTCACGGGCCAAAGCATTAAGAGTTTGTTGTAGCAACCAACGTAATAATAACTTGGATTTATTTTTCATGAAATCCATGGACGCTTTACACAAGTAACGTTACAAGAGGACAAGGGAAGAAAATAGTAAGCCAACGCGGACTAAAAGGAATAAAATGTCCGTGTTAAATGGAAGGGCAACGTCATTTAATGTCGGCTACTGACAACCACATGTTGCATTGTAAAGTTATTAATGAAATGGACATATTACATACCTGAGGGCCAATTCAGGGTGAGTTTTGAATCATTTACAATCCTGTTATTGTCTCCATTTGTTGTTGAAAGCCCGACCGAAGGTTACTCACGTTATCGCCCTTTTAATTTTAGTTGTTCTTTGTTTAATTTCCTTATTTTCTGTGATGGTCCTGCCCCAGTATCAGCCATAACTCCAGCAGATAATTTCTAAAATACAATTAGAATATAATTAGGCCAAATATCCTGCTACCTTTCACCTGGCTCAAAAGGCTGGATTTCCCTGTGACCCATCAGAATGTGTGACTGTAGCACCGTCTACCTGCCGCAAATCATTCCGTGACTTTGGAAAAATCGAACCCGGGCAGATGCCTTACTAAAAACTATATAAAAATAGCGTTCTTTTTACTGTTAGTCTCGTTGGCTGTTACAGGTCATTTAAGACCATTTGTATGAAAAATGACAGAGCTTCAGAAAAATGTAAAAGTTACATATAGTCACTTTAACAAACACTACATGCAGTTTGGATTGTTCTTGTTAGTCTTTATGCTTCAGTTGTGTTGATGACGAGCTGCAGCAATGATGATGACAGCTGAAGTTTAAGTTAAGTCCCAAGGAGGTTATGTTTTCGGTTCGGTTTGTTGGTTTGTTTGTCTGTCTGTCAGCATGATTACGGAAAAGATTTAACTTGGTGAAAGGGTGGAGCATAGGCCAGGGAAGAACCCATTACATTTTGGAGCAGATCTGAATCATGGGGCGGAAATAATCGGAATACTCAGAAAAATTTGTTTTCGACTGGAAATATCCACACCGCATTAACATTGTGAGATAAGAAATGCCTTGGCAGAGGTGTGCGCTCTCTGAGTGTCCTTCTAGTTAAGCATAAATATGTTTCCAAGCTGCAGCTTGAAATGATATGATATGAATGTCTAATTCGAACAATTCCCAGGTTCAGGTTGGCAGTTGACAAGTCTTAGTCATCTGCGAGGTCAGAACTGACTTATTGTCAAAACGAGACTCCACAACATTTCAAAAGTCGTATCACAAAAGTGAAAACCCATCTGTACTTTAGGGCAGACACTTGTCCTAGTCTATAGATCATGTTGTAGTTTATTTGCGACTGAAGCTTCAACACTTTTGTTCTCACACAGTAAATGGCTTCATGACTCAGGGCTGACTGGTTTGTTCAGTTGATCTTACACAAAGACTGACGGCTGATTCAGTGTCCTAAGGAGGAATTTTAGTATTTCTAAATATGTATTTAATACAATTAAAAATATTTAATTTAATTGCCAATATTTAGCTTGTACACCTGCCAGTGCTATGCTCAAACAAACCCACTGTTTGAGACTGTTTTGAACTTTTACTTGTAGGACAAAATAGTATGGATGGTCTAAAGTCGAGGTCACATTTGGCTTTGTATTTAGAAAACTTTCCTGGCACTTTGGGCGTTTTGTGTTTGTCTGAGATGTTTGTCAGATGGGAAAGTGAACAGGTGCTTCCTGTTGCAAAGACCGCTGTGATCTAGAAAGCTGTGACCCGAGTAAACATAGAGTTCCCTGATAAGTTCAACCTTTGTACATACAGTATATCATGAACAAAATATTGATCTTTACGTCAGTGTGCGAGGATGTTTTTCATTGTGTGTTTGTCTCTGCAGTTTGGTAGTGCCAGTGTGACCTATATGTGAGATGTCTTGTGTATCACTCGGAGCCGGTCGGGTTGGTAACAGCCAGTTTAATCAGCCTCTGCCTGCATTTACAAAGGAAGATAACAGTGTGTAAATGCTCATCTCATAGGACAACGGCAAGCGTGCTCTGTCTCTTTGGAAATCCTAATATTCTCCTGTGACACTTAGCGAAGCAATCTACATGAATAATAAATGTGGAAATGTCCAAATCCATCCATCCATCTTCATCCGCTTATCCGGGGTCGCTTGGCACCACCCAAGACGATTGTGATTGGTTTAAAGAAATGCCAATAAACCAGAGCACGCTCTTCTCCCATCCCGGAATGCTGTGTGGACTAGCCAGACCCTCTTCCGCAGTGCTGTGGGAGGAGGAAGACCGAGGGTGTAGGAATCCTGGATTAGATGAACTGGTTACATGAAGACAGAGAGGAAAGGAACGATCTGCAGCTCTGAAGGTGAAGAGGGAGTGACGTGGTGATGAGTCAGGGGCACCAGACATTGGTGGCAGCACTGAGCACCAGTCAGTAAGCAAGGATGAAATTGTGCACCATCTTTACACAGATTTGAATTGTCCAAAATCCATACTACACACTAAGTCTTAGCAGATTTTGAGGCTGCAGTGTGTTCGCACTGGAAAAATGACAAAATGTAAACACAAACCAGACAGTATGCAGACTACTGTTAACACGGTTGATTTTTGAGTTGAAGGAAACTGTTCTCCCACAATGAAGGAACCACTCACATCTGCTTTTTTTAATAAATTGTGAAAAATTGGAGAAACTGATTGTTTAGAGGTTGCAAATACAGCGAGTCTGCCGATGCACAGACTTAAAAGCATTGTCATCTCTCTCTCTCTCTCTCTCTCTCTCTCTCTCTCTCTCTCTCTCTCTCTCTCTCATGTCACTTTCTCTCAAACTTTCAGTCTGTCAAAGGCTTTTCTCTCTATCACATGCTCTTTTTGCCAATTTTATCTCAAGCCATTGACTTTCTCTCGCTGTATTGCTATGGTTTCCGTAGATAACACTCTCTCTATCAATGACTACACTCAGCAGACAGAGTTTCTCTCTGTGGGGTGAGATTTCTTCCTCTTGTGACAGCCAAACATCAAAACAGACCATAATGTTTCATAGATTGTTCTAACAAAATGCACAGAACAGTCTGAGAAGAAGAAGACGACCAGGTAACGTTCCGGTCTGTCTTTCCACAGTCGAGTCTGTACTTTTTATTATTCACCTATGCACATAATAAATGATTTGGGAAGCGACTCTGCAGGCCGACATAAATCACTGTTAAGGTCAGAAAGAGCGGGGGAACTTTTTCTTTTTAAATGCTTTCTAGAGCATTGTAAAAGTCCTGGAACAGGATTTGACCTTCCTTCAGATGAGGTTCGACCATGTAATAATGAGCAAATGGAGGAAGCGGGGGTGGACGTAATGTGCCCTCTGATAACCAACAAAAACTAAATGTCAGAAGAAGCGCAGGTCTTTTAACTGTCTGTGTGTGTGTGCGTGTGTGTGTGTGTGTGTGTGTGTGTGTGTGTGTGTGTGTGTGTGTGTGTTTACATGTACAGGTAAATGCATATCTATTGTGTTTGTGTGTCTCAGTGTATGTTTAATGTGTTAATGGCGAGGGCTGCTTACCCATCCGTGGCCTGGACACACTGAGTCACTTCTCAGATGGCACGGCGCCTAGGAGAAGCAGGTGGCAGAGCTCTAGCTGCACAGCAGGATAAACACACACACACACACACGGTGTAGGTAGACTGAGCCATGTACTCAACCACAGAAACCTGCTGCTGTTCATCCCTATACAAGAGCATCATGATTACGCTATGTTGTTGCCTCAGAGATACTTTATTCATGGTGTCTTTATGTGCCAGAGGCTGCAGTTCCATACATACTGGATATTGCCAAAGCCAGGAAGCAGATGGTTTGGCATAAACAGCTGAAATGACACCACCTCATAGACATACTCAGTAATATTTTGTTCTGTCAACAGAGGCCAACAGCAAACACATCTTGTTGTATCATGGAGGTCCAGTGGAGAATTGTTATGTATTATCTCCCCTAAAAGCCTGACACAAGATACCTGAAATAGACTGGTGTGTGTGTGTGTGTGTGTGTGTGTGTGTGTGTGTGTGTGTGTGTGTGTGTGTGTGTGTGTGTGTGTGTGTGTGTGTGTGTGTGTGTGTGTGTGTGTGTGTGTGTGTGTGTGTGTGTGTGTGTGTGTTTTTTAGTGTAAGAAGAAAAATATAGTTAATGTGAACCAGTAAACTTGTGTTTAGCCCTGGCCTCCACCCTAAACCACTTATCTTGTCTTATTCAGTGTGTCTGATGTGCAAATCACATGCCCAAGATTTTTATTAAAGGATCAGTTTACTCAAGACTGACTACTCACCGTACAGGTATGGAGCTAAAAGAGTCTCAATAAAGATAAAAGCACACACAGGATTCATAAATACACACACAGGATACACAAATGCGCACAAAATTCACAAATACACACACAAAATTTAAAAAGCACAGAAGATTCACAAATGCACACAGAATTCAGACATGCACACACAATTCAGAAATGCACAGGACAAGATTCAGAAATGTATTTCTGAAATATACCTTGATTTACAAACTGCTTGCGGTCTGTGAACTTCACTGCATTTGTGTGTGATTTTTTTTTTTTTAAAACGGAATGATCTGCAACCAATCAGACATCTCCCTTGTTTTAGCCAATCACAAGAATGCACCCCACGTGGGGGATTGTTCACTTAAAAGCCAATCACATGAACGCGTTCACACAGCGCTATAGAGAGCCGAAGTCCCGCCCCTTCCGGTGGACGTCATGGGACCTTAACTCAGAAAAAATATGACCGGTAGTGAACGGGGAAAAGCAAATTATTTTTTGATCCCATTTGAATTGAGCCATGGATTACAAATATGATGTTCGTCAATTTAAAAGATTAATTTTCAACCGTAGGTTTTTGTATGCATTTGTGAATCTTCTGTGCTTTTTCAATTTTGTGTGTGTATTTGTGAATTTTGTGCGCATTTGTGTATCCTGTGTGTGTATTTATCAATCATGTGTGTGCATGTATGAATCCTGTGTGTGCATTTATCTTTATTGAGACTCTTTTAGCTCCATATACAGGTAGTTCCGGATTTGTCTGATGAGGTTTTGAGATGTCTGTACAATGGAGGTGAATTAACTTTGCATCTCTTTCCAGGACAATGTACCTTGTTTATCAAGATAATCAACATACCGCACTGGGAACCGATTTACTTCCTACTGAAGAAACAGTGACACAATGCTCTATAGATTATCCACGGTAGCTTGGACACTGTTTTTAATAAGACACACTGCTGTGGAGTTATTCAAATGTAACGTCTCCATGCTAAGAGCAGAACAAAACAAAACAAAATCCCATTCACCTCTAATGTTTGGAGTAGAGGCAGAAGTTTCAGAGACAGGTATTTTGAAATCTGGACAAATACAACCAAACCTATCTGCATAGCTACATACATGTATGTATCAATTTCATTTGCGTGAACGACCCTTTTAGGGCATTTTACGTCAGCATCAGCCTCCCTCATCAAGCCTGCTTCCTGCCCCCCATTAGCAGGTTCTCTTAACATTTTGTAAAATAGTTAAAGGTATAGTGGAGGATTTTCTTTTTCCGGGTGGATCATCAAGACTATTGGTCCTCCTAGTTGCCAATCATTCTGCTGATATGTTGCGTACGTGCTCGTCCCTAGGTAGTTTTCACTTTCTGCGGCCTCTAACCCGACCGCCTTCTCCCCGCTCTCGGCTGGTGCTGGCTCTTGCGCCCCCGCCCTGACCTCGTCTCCCTTAGCCTCTAGGCACCCCCCCCCCCCCCCTCCTGGATCTTGGTCGGGATGAGCAGGGCACGGGCTCGTAGTCAATATCAGATTCCACAACACTCTCTTCTTGACAGCTCTAAACGCACCAGCAATAAAAAAACAACAACAACAAAGATGCTAGACGATAGCTTGTTTGTTGGCCTGTAGCGTGCTAACGTTAGCTATAGAGATGCTTGTTGTAAATAGATTTTCACTTACCGGTGGCGAGTCTGACATAGTGGAAAAAGTGCAAATCTTTTGGAAACATGTAAACAGAGCGTGCACGAGGAGAACTAGGCGTGTGCATGCTCTCTCGTGCACACGTTTAATAGGCGTTCCCTCTCGGGAGCAGGTAGGGTGTTGTGCATGTGCATTTTGGAGAGGACGGAGAGGACGGTTCTTTTCTAAACTTCGGGAAAATTCTCCACTATACCTTTAAGTAGTAAGAGTAAGTCTAAAAGAGTAGACTACATGCTGTAAACACATACAGCGTGATGAGGCAATAGCAAGAATCATATTTTGAAATATCTGTTGCTTGAAGAGGTTAGCAGTTGGCTGTTTATGCAAGGGGAGGGAGGATTTGGTTGTGGTTGCACAATAAATGTTTCCTCAGAATAAACCATTTATTGGAACAGAAATGAAACCCAACTTGTTGCAGATAACAATGATTCCAACACCAATAACTGTCGCTCTGTGACTGAAAACCGACACTTTGTGAAGTTTGATGATACGGTTATTGTCAGCTTACTGAACAACGAGGAAACTTCACACGGTCCGGTCATTGACCACTTTGTAACATGGTGTCAGGATGCCTTTCTTGAACTGAATGCCTCAAAGTCTAAGGACATGTGTATTGACTTTAGGCATAATGTCACTAACACTGTAAAAACTAGTATTAATGGTCAGGTAATAGAGGTTGTTAAAGAGTACAAGTATTTAGGATCCATTATTGATGACAAGTTGTGGAGGAACTTTATCAGAAGCAGATGCTAAGAAGGGTTGAATCTATCCCGTCAGATAGTTCTCATTCCTTACAGGCTGAATTTCAGATGTTGCCATCTGGATCACGCTTTAAACTCTCAAAACTCAGAACCACCATAAACACTCTTTTGTACCTGCAGCCATTCTACTTCTTAATTCTATAAAGAACCATAGATAAATTATTGACTTACTATTTATTGATTGTTTACTGTTTTTTTTTAATTGTTTTTAACTATGCCTGCAAGGTAGGCAATCAATGTATTGTGTGTATGATTGTGTGTGATTTGTACTACTATCTACTGCACAACAAATTCCCCCATTGGGGGAAAAATAAAGTACCTTGAACTTGAACTTTTTGCTACGCAGATTCTATATCAGCTCACATCTGTCTATCTGCTTGTGTCACCCCATCATGTTGGAATAAACTTGAAGTACTTCTTGCATATTGAGCTGGCTAAATCTGCTTGCTCGTAGAAACCATTAAACCGTTACAGTAGATTTACTGTATGGTTTCTGCAGAGGGACATGAATAATTCAAAGATAGATTTTTCTGCTTTACATGTTTTTCTCTACTGTAATAGGCGTTAATACCTAAAATACAAGTTGTACACGACACCATCAGTAGCCTACTGCTACTTACACTACTGTCCACATACTTTTGTGTACTTTCTGTCTGGGTCTGTTGGTGGTTTGTACAAGGGAAGGCTCCATAGTCCCAAAGGGAAATCTTGATGCTACTACATATTAAGGACAATTGTGTGCTTCCACAGTTTGAGGAAGTCCTCTGTTACAAAGCCACGTCCATGAAGAAATCATTTCCTCAGTTTAAGTGTGGAAGAACTAGACTGGCCTGCACAGAGCCCGGACCCCAACCTCATCCAACACCTTCGGGATGAACTGGAATCTTTTTAACCTTACTTTACTTTTACTTTATTTCTGTAATTATCTTATTTTATACACTTATTGACTAGTTGTTGTTTCCTTACTCTTATTTTTGCCTTCAATTTGACTGTGAGCAACTGCAACAATTTCCTGAGGGGATCAAGTGTGATAAAGTGTTCTGATTTTGATAACAGCGACTGTGAGCCGCACCTTATCACCCAACATCAGTGTTGGATCTCACTGGTGTTCTTGTGGCTGAATGGGAGAAAATCCCTGAAACCAGAAGAGTGGATGCTGTTATAGCAGCAGATTGCTGCCCATGGCATGGAATGAGATGTTCAACAATCACACACGGATGCAATGTTTAAGTGTCTGTATACTTTTGGCCATATACTACACCAGCAGAGCTACCAAAAATCCTTTGATTTAGCATTTACCAGTTGTCAATGTAACTGTAGATTCTTACCCTTATCCATGACTTTTAAGCTAAGATGGATGAGAAATCCTCAAAGTGCTATGGACTGCTGATGAAGATTGTGTAATATAATATAAAGCTCCAAGCTAGTTACTTAATGGACCTCGTTGTAAGTGACTACACATAGTATATGGACTGCTGCCCTGGATTCAGAAGTCTTTTGGCTGTTATTTCACTTGAAGTGCCTCAGCTGTGGCTCTCAAGGCAGCATCTTGTTTATTACATTTATACGGTGCAATATTTCTAATGCTCTTAGACGACTTAGTAAAATTTGCTTATGCTGTGGCGGCCTCTAGCTCACCCAGTAAGAGCGTGCTGAGGTCTGCAGCCTCGCGGGTTCGAATCCGACCTGCTGCCCTTTGCTGCGTGTCATCCCCCATCTCTATCTCCCCCTTTCATGTCTATCCACTCTCACTATAAAATAAAGGGAAAAGAACCAAAAATATTGTCTTTAAAATTGCTTATGCTTTCAGTAAATGTCAGCCCAGAGGTCAAAGGTTAATATCATCCAGACAGTTCACCAAACACCCTGAGGCCGTGTGTTAACAGCTAGCAGCGGGCTAACGAAACGTCTCTCTGTCTAAACCTAGTGCTAAAATCACAAAGGTGGATGATGCATGACATAACAAGGCAGCTTGATTCTGTCTAAATCGGCCTGTGAGGCCACATTTTAACTAAATGTTTTTGTACCTTTCTACTTCAGTTAGGCCCTATATAGCTACAGAACATTTCTTTCACGTTCTTGTGTACATTTATAGTTACAATGCAAGCCAGGTCTTCTTCTTTGAGTCTGTTTATTTCAGTTCTGAAACCGTAGTCTGAACCATACTAGATTGAATCATCATTAAGATTTGGACTGTTAGTCGGAGAAGAAAGTGGTCTAAAATCAATTTGACCCTGGGCTCTGGGAAATTGTGATGTGTATTTTTGATATTTTATGACATTTTATGTTCTACTTTCTGAGAAAATATCTCTTATAATTCCTATTTGCAGCACACATTGACTTCACTGCACATGAGCCTTTTCAGCTACAAAGACGATCAAGTCTTGATCTCAGAGCTCTGCCAAGTAGGGTTGGGTACCGAAACTCGGTGCCAATAGGTCCCCGGTTCCGACGTAAACGGTAGTAACGAGAACGAATAAGAACGAAAATTTCGGTGCCTTATTTCGGTGCCTGACTTTACACTACACTCGACAGCAGGTAACGTTAGCCCACCTTTAGCTAACAGTTGGATTAAACACGGTTAAAATGCTGACAGCTAACGTTAAACAGTGTAAAGTGTGACTGTATATCAACACCGGGACGAAAACAGTCTGCTCTGCAGCGCAGCAGCTGCCGACGTCGGAGAAACACAGACGGTGCATTCACTGAAACTGGTAACCTACAGCCTCGCGGTGCATTCAAAGTTATTGTAAAATACCCTAATAAACAATGTGTTCTTAAATGTCACTCACTGTTGTTTAGTAGGCGTATCCTTCTTGTTTCTTCTTCTTTTTTTAAAACTTTCTTAAAAAGTATCGGTTTAGGCACCGTTTAGGCACCGGCACCGTTTTAAAAGTACCGATTTAGCACCATTATCGGAAAAAACCCAAACGATACCCAACCCTACTGCTGAGAGACATTTATGAAGGCTATAAAAAACCTCCTTTCTTATCAGCCTTCATCACATACTGTAGACATGCTGCCATAAAGTAAAGCAACCCCCCCCCCCGGCTAAAACTTTCTGCATTTAAAATGTTTTCATAAAGGTTCTAAAGGAGTCCTTCATAGGTGTTTCTACATCAGTTTATGATGACCAAATAAAAGCTGTATATGTCTTGTCTGTACACTTCAGTTTAATATTAGTTTTAATGAAAGTATGACACACACACACACACACATCCGTTATCACCTGCCTAGTCATGCAGAGGGACTCCCCTCTACTACTCTACTAGTTTCCTATCAGTGTTGCTACTGAGTCAGTGACAGTGATGTACAACCCACTCCCTTAGGGGCTCCCCCCAACACACATACACACAACCACATCCGTACAGCTGACATGGCTAAAGCTCCACACTGTCGATCGTGGTTTCATCTCACCTTCTTGTTTTCCTATCAGTGATGCCGCGTGTGTGTGTGTGTGTGTGTGTGTGTGTGTGTGTGTGTGTGTGTGTGTGTGTGTGTGTGTGTGTGTGTGTGTGTGTGTTTCCTGCTGCTTTCTTAACATATCTTATCACATTTTCCAGTTAAGCAGAAAACACACTTCAGCATTCGCAGCCAGTTTCACAGCTTTAGAAAAGATACTGACACTACTAACTAAACTAAACTGAGATGATGCTGTACTATTTGACTCTACTTTTAACTTTATGAAGTGGCACATTTGACAAATGTATCACTACAGGAAAGGACCAGTTGACACAGAGCTGACTTACTGTTTCATTGAAAAATGAAAATGTTTTGCATTTATGTTCTTATCTTTTCCTGAAAACAATAAGAGGAGAATATTTGCCAAAAAATAGAAATAAAATATTTTTCAAATGTCATAGGTCCTGTTTAATGGACTTGTGTTATACAACATATTACTGATCATGGAGTTGGATGATAGCCACTTGCAGAATAGATTATCAGGACAGATGTGCAGCCGACAGACGTTTTCTTCATTGACATGACTTGTCCATGACTATATGTGATATTTTCAACGAGTGGGAGCAGGGACAGGTGTAGAAATGTTTAAATGGGCTGGGGGGGGGGAGGCATACTGGTTCACACACTCAAAGAAGGTGGGCTCATTTGGAAAACGGGTAAGAAGTTGTTACACCCAAATTTTCATATTTCACAGCACGTCCCTCGCAGTGACCTGGTTGAGACCGCAGGAGGCCGCTACAAAATTGCAGTGTGACAAATGATATGAATACACCTTAAATTTAAATGATACATTATTGATAATTATGATTTGTTTATTGTTATACCATGGTCTGGGTGAATACTCAGTTCTGATAGGCTGCAGGGTGTACATTAAAACCTGATAATGGACACCTACTAAGTAGTTCCCATGAAACTCTGAAGTTATTTTGTATCACAGCGATCATCTCACATCCCATTTGCTGTTCAACTTGCTACTTGTTTGTGAAAGTCTTGATATTGATTCAGGGCAATGACATGGATGGGTAGCTAGTCTTGTTGTTAAACATACTGTCAAACTATCGTTACTGATTCTCAACCGTACACAATGCTAGCATAACATTAGCTTTCTAGCTAGTATGACTGAGCTGAAGGGTTGTATGTGCTGAGCGGACTTGAAATATCTCTCGTTGCCACCATGTATCTAAGCTTGTCCTATTTTTTTGTGTGTGGCTTGGACAGCTGAAGACAGGAAAGTGGGAGAGAAGGGCTGCAGGTCGGAATCGAACCCCGTCTGCCGCGGTAAGGACTGAGCCTTCAGTACATGGTTTGTGCTTTTAATTCTTCAATACCTGCTTTGTGTTTGTACTGCATGTTAAGCTCTTCAACTATTGTTAATCATCAAATGCTCTGTTTCAAAATAAAATCATCGAAGCAACATGCTCTTATCGTTGCAGGGGCATTCTGTGGTCTATGTGTGTGTTTTACTTTCCAAAGAATCATCACACTCGCGTAAATGTTTGTGGTTTCCTTGCATCATTCACAACTCTGGCTTAGTAATGGAAGAACTCACTTCCAGCGTGTCTCAGAGGGGGGTTCTACAATGCAGTTGTGCTGTTTGTCAATGTTGATTATGTGTGTGTGTGTGCATCAGAAAGAGATTTATGGTGGAATGTGTTCTAGCGAAATGAATTCCATAGAAATTCAAGGGAGAGTTCCCCATGGTGTTAGTGGCATTCACCCAGAGCATACAGTATCTGCCTGCAACATTTCCTGTGTAGTAGAAAGTCTTGTTAAGACCATCAGCAGAGGGCCTGTCTCTTGTTTATCTGCTATTAAACAACAGCCTGTTCTTCCATTTCCAAAATCCCCTTCCGTTTTACAGCCCTAACCCTGTGCAAATGACTCTGCATTATACACTAAACAACTGATTACAGTTGTAAACATAACACACTGTTGTTTGATGACAACTTAAAACAGGAGGTTCAGATATATTTTGATAAACTCAGACATGTAATGCTTATGGTGCTGATGGTTGTTGTACAAGATAATGTCTGGTGACCTAAGCCTTGGTTTGCACAGGTCAGTTTGCACTGAAACCACACTTATTGCTTTCATTTGAACTATTTTATACAAAGAAATAATCTAAATAGAACAGTTATGAGAAATATAATGAAATTGGGAGATATTGTGTGACGGTCCTGCAATAAAGCCTATCAGCTCGGATATGTTGTTCTGATCCAGTTTATTAGGTACAACAAGCAAAAACCAATGCTGTCTGTTAATGTTATGTTATGTTTCGGTTATAAGTGTTT
This sequence comes from Gymnocephalus cernua, assembly GCA_023631565.1. Taxonomy (NCBI): domain Eukaryota; kingdom Metazoa; phylum Chordata; class Actinopteri; order Perciformes; family Percidae; genus Gymnocephalus; species Gymnocephalus cernua. The sequence continues at coordinate 25,619,332 of CM042434.1, read as the reverse complement.
TAAGGTGTCACTGTGTGACATCAGTGTGGGTAGACTAAATATTAGAAATGCCTCTCAATACAATAAACTACTACTTTGTACTTTGTGACTACTTTGTGAGTGTTTAAGTTTTGATAATAGTGTTGAATTTAATGTTGATAATAAACTCAATAGGATATTTAGCCTACCATTAATCTGGTATTACCCACCATATTATATACTGGAAGATAAACATCACTGGTAATAGGCTACTTTAAACAAATAAAAAAATAAAAAAATGATCATTGGTCTGCCATTTGAGGGCCTGGTGGTAACATGCAATTGTTTTGTTCACTTTAACGCATATATACACACGTTATTATAGCCTATGACTTTAACGTCTCTGTATCTGTGTATGTGTGGGAGTTTTTTTGCCCATTTTACTTTTAAACAAATCTTTATTTATACATATTTGTACAATTTTGGGGCAACAAAAATATGATTATTTTAACAAGAACATTTTAAAGTTAAATCAAACCAGTATAATCTCAAATGAGCATTAATAATATCAAAGAACATAACTGCTGATTTTCAACTGAACTGTCATAGATACGGTCAGAGAATGCCGCCTGCCAGGAGACGGCCCTGGTTACTTGGCAACGCAAAAACCTCGTCGACCAATCAGATGCTTCGCTCGGCGCATTGGTACAATCAAATTCGAAGATTTTACACTGATGTGATCTGCTGATGATGAAAGTTGGACTTTTTGGTAGATATACGAACTTCGTGTTTCATTTTGATCAAACAATGCTATATATTGTTAATGTTGTACTTTTAAATCGTAAAAGCCACGCTACATAGACAAGGGGACTGTGTCGTGCCACGGCTGTGGATCTGTGTTAGTGGGTCGTACTTCGGCCTTATAAAATAGGCGTGTCTTAAGCGAGCAGAGTGATTCAAATACTGACTTTGCAGCTGCAGCGTTACATGTGATTGTCTCCCTGCCAGTGGATTATGTGGAGGTGTCTGCACGGATTCCCAAGTTAACATCTTCTTTTTCGGACTTTGAATGCTTTCAGACCACGCTTTTGGAAATGTATGTACTGCTTTCATCGCTCATTTCTGTCAAGTAAAACCGTGTTTTTAACTGCGTACGTTAGGAAAGTAATGTTAAGTTAGACTCGCTAAATTAAACTTCACCCAGTCATAGCCATGATTCAAAAACATGACATGAGTTAGCTAGGGCATTTTAACGGTAATTATGTAGCTAGCTAGTATATTTTCATGATATATTCCATACGTATGCTACGTGACTTTGCTGAATTAACAGAGGGATTCGTCGCCATATGGATTAATGTTAATGACACTTATATGTTGCATTCGGCACGGCTAAATTGATAAGTCAGCTGGAACAAATGATTAACGTTAACGGTACTGGTGATGTTTTGACGGAATGTGTGTCTCGGTAACTTGTCTGGACACAGTTAATTTAGGATGTGGCCATTTTTATTATGTCTTTAGTGTACTTTTAAGCGATCTTGTTTGTCTCTCAGCGGTTCTGGAATAAAAGCCATGCTCGCGTGGTGAGCTGTTCTAGAAGCCTCACGGGCTCTGTCCCTTTCTCGTGTGTGTGTGTGCGCGAGCGAGCAGGTTGTCTCGTGTTCGCATTCTGCTGTGCTCGTGCATAATGGGTCATGATGATGCTGCTACTGTGTTGCATGATATGTTTTAACGCTGGCAAGCCAATAGTTCTCATATATTACATTTATTTGTGATTTAGTATTGATATTTTGTTTGGCATTCATTGTTACAACTGAGATAAATCTGCTTGGTATTTTATATTTATGTCAAAGGAAATGGGATGAAAAATATTCTGATTTGTAGACACATTTTAATGCTAACATCTTAACTAATTAACATCTTTTTTTCTCTCCTGGCATCTTAGTTAATCTAAACTTGGTGAGAAGATGGATAACAAGGAGGAATCACAGAGTTGTTCAGTGAGTGTCCTGACCTGGGACCAGGTGAGCCGGCTGAATGAAGTTCTGACGGAGGTTGTGCCTGTTCATGGACGGGGGAACTTCCCTACCTTAGAGGTGCGACTGAAAGACATTGTGGCCCGGGTGCGCTCCCGCCTAGAGCTGAGTGGCATCAGAGTAAAGGATGTACGGCTCAATGGCTCCACAGCCAGCCACGTACTGGTACAGGATATTGGCTGGAGCTACAAGGATCTGGACGTAATCTTCAGGGTGGACCTGCCGCACGAGGCGGAGTACAGGCTCATCAAGGACGTGGTGCTGAGTACCCTGCTGGACTTTCTACCTGAGGGTGTGAACAAAGAGAAAATTACACCCATGACCCTCAAAGAGGCTTACGTCCAGAAGCTGGTGAAAGTCAACACGGAGCAGGACCGCTGGAGCCTCATCTCCCTCTCCAACAACAACGGCCGCAATGTGGAGCTGAAGTTTGTGGACTCAATACGGCGGCAGTTTGAGTTCAGTGTGGACTCCTTTCAGATTGTGCTGGACTCCATGCTTGCCTACTACGAGCTGGCACAGACGCCCATGTCACAGGCCTTTCACCCTACTGTGAGTGGGGAGAGCGTTTACGGGGACTTCAGCATGGCGCTGAGCCACCTGCGGAACAAGCTCATCGCCACCAAGCGGCCTGAGGAGATCCGAGGTGGCGGCTTGCTGAAATACTGCAATCTGCTGGTGCGGGACTTTCGGCCTGCCAGCGAGGAGGAGTTCAAGGCCCTGGAGCGGTACATGTGTTCCCGCTTCTTCATCGACTTCCCTGACATCGGTGAGCAGCAGCGCAAGGTGGAGGCCTACCTCCAGAGCCACTTTATAGGTGAGGAGAAGAGCAAGTACGACTACCTCATGATCCTGCGGCGAGTGGTCAACGAGAGCACGGTGTGCCTCATGGGCCATGAGCGGCGGCAGACCCTCCACCTCATCTCGCTGATGGCCTTCCGAGTGCTGGCGGAGCAGAACGCTATCCCTGATGCGTCCTGTGTCACCTGCTACTATCAGCCAGCGCCCTATGTCCGAGACCACAACTTCAGCAACTACTATGTGGCTAACCAGAACATTCCAACATGGCTGCCATGTAACTGACAGAAAGAAAACAAGTGGACGGATGTACAAGAGGCTGCTGCTGCTTTTGAGAAAAGAGAAGGAATAAAATAAAACTCCCCAAAAAAAAATTATTATTGAGGCAATAAATGCTATGTTCCTCTCAAGGCACAATTATATTTAAGTGGACAAGTGTTTTGCTTTGTTTTTTTTGGAATCCTTTCTCATTCCTTATCTACCGAGATGTCTAGGTCATTGAATAGAAAGTGATATTTTTAAGTGTTTAGATTTTTTTTTTCCTCATCATGTTTGGTTGTTTCCCTGTTTATCAGAGTTGTGTTTTGTGCCTTAACCTCCCAGTTGACCTCCCAATAATTTAAGTATTGGCTATTTTTTTTGAAGAAGGGGAAGAAGAAAATGTAGCCTTGAATTTGGTTTTCTCCTGTGATTAGTAAAAGTGTAAAAAGAAAAAAAAAAAGTAAAATATTTAAAAATAGTATTATTGGGGAAATGGTAATATATAATGGGTGATGACCCAAACAAAAAAATCAGTGTTAAAGTTTTGTTCACTGGGGAGGTTAGAAAGGTGGTACACTAATAACTTTGTTCACATCAGAAATCAAGGGGAAGCGAGAGGAGTCAATTTGTTTTAATTCATTTTGACATGTAAATATCTCACAGACATTTATGGTCTCCCTAATATGCCAGCAGTGCCTGTGATTTGAAATCAATGCAAGAGAAAATGTGTCTATTTTTATTTTCCACTGTGAATTTCAGTGTAGGACGAGCTCCCCTCCTTCCCCTTTATCCAGTTTACTCAGCCCTGTACTTTTCAGTCGAGACTGGCTTTGAGCGGAAATCTGCAGAGAGACAGTTTTGGCCTCAGATAGACGGGCTTCTGTGTGTCTGAGGAGTTTATGTTCCTCTGTGTTTTAAGTCCCTTCCAAAGCCTCACACCAGTGACCGCAGATGTCACAATCCTCTGGCTATTGTTGGAAGCTGACTGACGGAAGAAAGCGGACATGGGTGCGTTGAGAGCATGCGGCTGGCCTTGTTGCCTGCAGCAAGAGCTGGCTGGGAGTCCTGGAGTGACAGGCTGAGTGGCTGTCCCTTCCCTTAAAAGGAGAAGCACATGGTGGGCCCCAGACTCGTCCCTCACAACCATTGCAGGCTCGTCAGCAGCCCTGAAATGGGATCCTCTTCTGACGCAGCGACTGGCTCTCAAACTACAGGCCGTCTATAATTATCCTTTTTCTTTTTTCCTGGGGGAGGTATCTTTGGAGCAGGGAACTGGGGATGGGTGTGCAAGCAGCAGCAGCAGCAGCAGCCCTGCCACCTTACATGTGTGGGGAGCTGAGTCACTTCCTATCCTATCCAGTGCCTACTGGAGGGACGCTGTGTTTGAACCCCATTTGTGGTCATGGGAGCACAGACTGCAGGGAGTGCAACTGGTATGTTAATAGAAATGCCATGATGGATGCCACTCCCCTTCCTGACTTGGAGTTTGATGTATCCTGGAAGCTACAACTGACTTGAGCCACAAGTCCCCTCCCCCCCCCCCCCCCCCCCCAACAACCAACCTATCAATTACTATTTGTAGCTAAACCTATTATTAGCTGTTCATTTTGAACAGTTGGCAGTGTGGCATTACTAGCAGATGTCCTAAGCTGTGACTTTTAACCTGTCATCTCTTAAGCATCCAGGTTTGAGAGAATAGTTGCTAAACTTGTTATGTAAGTGACAACTGCTGTCTCTCTATTCCTCACCCCTCAGTTTCTCTGAAGCTCTAACTTATTCCTGCTCAGTGCGGCTCGTGCTTACACCAGATAACCGGAAACATCTCTTATCTGGATGGCCCACAACTTTCGACTGGTTAGAATATTTTGTTAAGCTCTGCCTCTTCTGCAGGTCACAGGGGTTGCTCTGCTGGCTAACTGCTGCTGAACTGTGGTACGGGAAATGCAAAAGTCTTTTTTAACAAGTGAGGTGCCACACACTGTCTCGCTCTGGACCAAAGTTACAACCAGCAACTGAAGCACTTAAGTGCCTTTTGACGTTTTGGAGAGTGATTTAGCTTTTTAAACTTTTTTTTTTTTTTTTTTTTTTTTTTTTTAAAATGGTGATCAGGAGGGAAAGCACTTTTTTTTCAGCCCCTTTAAACCTTTGAAACTTAGGTGATACAAGACTTTCATCATAGTTTATGGGAGGATACATACTTTTCTGGATGGGGAGCAAAATTATTTTGAATTTGAGTTTATTTTACCACACAACTTGGTTGTTGTCTCTTTGTTTTCAGTCCCAAACCATACTTTTCCTTGAAACCCACTTGTCTAGTCATTCCTGTCCCAGTCTTCTCAGCCATTTTGTTTGATTCCCATCTCTCTTACAAGTTTGGGTCTTGTTGTCACTGGCAGCCATGTTGACCTCAGTCATGCCTGAATGCCAAATCCAACTTTTGATTCATTCTGATTTTAGGGTTAGACATGATATATTTACACCCTTCGTTTAATGGACTGCCTAGCATTGTAGCTCCACCTGCTCCAAAGCAGCCTGGCCAAATTTATTTTGCTGACCATTTTGTCCCCATCCAAACCAAAGCATTACCTGAAGTGCACTGACGAGCCATACTTTCGCACAGTAGCTGGAGGTCACCCAGCAGAGACCCCATACTAACAGAAGCACTTTAAAGAGGCCTTGTTTTACTCCAGCCACCTGATAGGAATGCAAATAAGCTAATGTGGTCTATTGCTGGAGGGAGTTAAGCTGGTTCTCAGGGACATAATGTGTTTGAGTACTTTGTTTTGTCCCTTTTTTTTTTTTTTAATTTTGGGAGGGTAAATTGGTTTAATCTGCCCTTGACATGGAGAAATTCCCTCCTAATACTCACCTTCATTTTGAGTTTCGTCTCTGTATTAATTGTAACGTTGACTCTCCTTCTAACCCAAACTACAGGTTAAGAGTAGATCATGCCTGAAGGTGGAGGTAGCCGGCAAACTTCAGCTTGCTACCGCCTGGCAGCCGCGCTCGGTTTTATCTGTGCATCCATTTGTTTTGAAACCGTATCACTCGGTGGGTAGTCCCCTCTTAGTTTAGTGCTAACAGCTGGATTTGTCATCAAGCTCCTAACCCTCATGCGATCTGATAGTGCTAAAGATCCCCTTCAGGGAGTAGCGGCACATAATCTCAATCATTCCCCAGTTTGTGTATCCCCTCTGAGTGATGATGAATTGGTTTATTAAAGCTTGGAGCCACATTCAAAACCATCAGCCCGGTAATGCTGCTGCTGCTGCTCAGTCGCAGGTTGAAGTCTGCTGAGCTTGATGACGACTAGTCCCTTCTTGGGCTTTTTGTTGACATCGCTCACTAAAAGTAGTTTTGAGCGAGGTCAAAAGAAAATGCAACATACAAACAAAAACTTGCATTTTCTAGACAGTCGATGGTGAATGCAGCCTGGATTGTAAATCCTCCGTTTTTTTTGTGTCCACCCAACCTTAACATGTTTACGGTTATAATGACTTTTTTTTCTGACGACTGAAAATGTGTGCCTGTTAATGAAAGCTTTACCTTCCCCCATTAGATGAGAGTGGGGTGCAGCAGGGCTCATGCTAAATCACTTTCTTCGCCAGGGTTGATGTACAGTATGTATGTCGATCATCATTTAGTCTTTGAAGGACGCTGTTTAAAAAAAAAAAAAAAAAAATTAAAAAAAAAAAAAATAAGGATGAAGTGTATTTAGCCTTTTTTTCTGGCCCCCACTTTTCTGCTGTAAACTACTTATTGATCCTGTTGCTTCTCTCACTTACCTTGCCTTTGGTTGTCCCACTTATTTGGGCCTTTGTTTATTAGTGCAGTGTGTTTTTTTTTAAATTTGACACCTGTAGTAAGTATTCTTTGCTGGAGGGGGTGCAGAGCAAGCTGTGGATTAAATGTTTGTCTAAAGTACAAGTCTTACCATAGGAATGTGCTGGAGGCTCTCCTACACTTTCTATATCAGGAGTTGTAAAAAAAAAAAATGAATTGCAGCAGATTTGTGTTTGTTAATGCGTGGCTGTGTGTGTGTGTGTGCTTGTTTGCATGTGTGTATGAAGGGATGGCTGTTGCTATAAAAGTTTAAAAAGTGGGGGAAAATATGAAAATTGTCAATATATTTTTTTTGAAATAGTAAATGTAAGAGCTTTTTGTCAGCTTTGTGAATGTGACGATGAGTTTGATGGTTACAACCATTATACTATTTCATTTTTCAAGACTTTTACCTCACTTGAGTTTTTCCTTTTGAATGGAAATGTACATGTTCATCAGGAAAATGTTTGAAGAGGAAATGATGAATAAAGAGTATTAAATTCAATTTCTGCCTCAGCTGTTTCTGTTGAGTGAAAAAAAAACTGTTTTACAGATTTATGCCAAACTAGCATTTCAAGGATTTAAAGTCAACACACCTTTCTATTAAGCATTTAACTGCCAGACCTGTCATACTAAAATAGGTGAGTTTTTAAAACCTTTAGAAGAAAGGGAAAAAAATTTTTATTTTGTCCACAGAATAAAAAACTATTTGGCCTTCATGCCTTTAAAGTGAGGCCGCATCAGTAGACTATAGCCAGGAAGATATAAAAAAAATCTGAATTAGAAAGGTGGATAATGGAAATCTTTTATATCATGTTGATTAAGTAGTTTGTTTTTTAATTGTAAACCTACTCAAATAGAGAGGCGAATTCCCTCCACTTCCGGTGGACCCGATGGGACTCTTAATACATCCATGATGGGACTTCATTTGTAAAACAAAACAAGTATGGTAAAGGGAGAGACCTTTTACTGTCACTGGAAGAGCCCAATCATTTTTTGATCCTGTTTAAATTGACTGAATTACACGTTTGAATTTAAAAGATAATTTTGCCAGTGAAAAAAGTCACGTTATTTTTTCGTAGTACCACTTAGTTTTGTGTGAAACTGCTCGGTGAACTAGCTACATATGTTGTCTCGCACAATTTGCTTGATGCTCGGCTTGCTTGCTAGTTGGCTAGCTAGCTAACTAACATTATTTGTCTTTTCATTAGCCAGGAAGCCAAAGCACGAGCAAGACCCGTTGTTTGTGCAAGTTAACGTTACATCCCGCTACAAAACAGTCATCGTAGCTTCAGCGAGACGTCATCTATGCCACTTTGGGGTGAGTAGTTTTTCTAATTTACGGATTTTCAGTGTTCTACTTCTACAAAGACTTTCTGGACTTGCAAAAATATCTTTTAAATTGACAAACGTATATGTAATTCATGGCTCAATTCAAAACAGGATCAAATCATTATTTAACTCACTAAAATGAAGTTCCTCCAGTTTACCGGGGAAGCGGTTAGTGGGGAGATCAGTCAGTGTGGCATTCAGAACTTTAAATCCTGTTCTTGCTGATCTGAGTACTCCCTCTGCCAGAGGTTTTACTGGCTATTTAAAGCCTCGGCGTTGCTTTTGTGAACAGGAGTACTTCAGAGCATTTCAGTATATGGTCTTTCAGCCTCACCACACATTTAGATCTCCACACACTCTCCTGCAAAGTCATGCTTTAGTTGCAACTTGTCATGTGTGTTTTCATTAATTATTAATTTCCCCTATTGCTTGCTGTAAAAGTTAGTCTGTGTGTGTGTGTGAATGAAACTTCTGTTGTGTGCTCAGATTCTGCTTATCCCTTCTCGGATGCAGGCCATCAGTCCTTCTCCACCCCCGAGTCACTAGCTTCCATTCATAAAACACATTGCCTTATCTGCAAGGAATGACTCACCCTGTTGTTGACTAAGGTGACGCGGGCAATGTTCCCTCATCGTCTTTCCATTCCATCTACGTCCACGTGCTGACCCTTCTTCAGATCACATTGACCTTTATTTTTTTTTCATCCAGCCTCACTTTATTCCTCCTCATCATCTCTCCCCTGTGGTTTGAGGTTTCATATGAATACTGCAAAAATCATACAAACTCTTATCTTCCATCCTCTACAGAGCTCCCTCGTTATTGTGAAATGCAGTAAATAACTGCTTTGTTGTTGTTACCTGAAAACACTCTTTCTCCCCCCCCCCCCCCCCCCCCCCAAACCAGCAGTTCTTTTATAACTTGCAAAGCAGCACCTGGCCCTTCAGTGTTTCTATCTGTCTGGCAAAGCAGCAGTGTTTCAGCTTCAGTCTTTTTTTTAAGACCTATGGCCTTCAGAGCCAGAATGTGCAACTGTTTTCTTTGTCACAACTCAGGTGAAGTGAAAGGGACCTTTGGCCCCGACGCCACCCAAGCACCAGCAGGTGAAATTTCAGACCCAGAGCATGGAGTCTGAATCCCTTCAACGCTCTCTGTCTGGTGCATGATCAAAGGTTTTGGGCCTTGTAATATTGAAATGTTTCCCATTTTCATTTGATAATGATAATATAATTTATATTTATATATTACTCTGGATAATCAACAGAACACGCTGCCAACAGATTTAATTGGAAATATATTTAAGTAAAGAAAAAAAAAAAAGAATAACTTACCGCTCATGTTATCTAAAAACTCAATTTAAAAATAACTATCTAGGTAAGATACAACTTATCCGGGAATTTAGAGGGACTTTTCTGTGAAGCTGCTGAAATACAAGTGAGAAGAGTGCAAATAAAAAGAGAGCAATTATAAAATGTGCAAATATAGAGAGTGCAAACATAAAAAGTCTAAAATAACAATAAGGTGCGAATATAACATATAACATATCCATCCATCCATCGTCGTCCGCTTATCCGTGGTCGGGTCGCGGGGGGAGCAGCTCCAGCAGGGGACCCCAAACTTCCCTTTCCCGAGCCACATTAACCAGCTCTGACTGGGGGATCCCGAGGCGTTCCCAGGCCAGGTTGGAGATGTAATCCCTCCACCTAGTCCTGGGTCTTCCCCGAGGCCTCCTCCCAGCTGGACGTGCCTGGAACACCTCCCTAGGGAGGCGCCCAGGGGGCATCCTTACCAGATGCCCGAACCACCTCAACTGGCTCCTTTCAACGTGAAGGAGCAGCGGCTCTACTCCGAGCTCCTCACGGATGACTGAGCTTCTCAACCTATCTCTAAGGGAGACGCCAGCCACCCTCCTGAGGAAACCCATTTCAGCCGCTTGTACCCTGGATCTCGTTCTTTCGGTCATGACCCAACCTTCATGACCATAGGTGAGGGTAGGAAAGAAAACTGACCGGTAGATCGAGAGCTTTGCCTTCCGGCTCAGCTCTCTTTTCGTCACAACGGTGCGATAAACTGAATGTAATACCGCCCCCGCTGCGCCGATTCTCCGACCAATCTCCAGCTCCATTGTCCCCTCACTCGCGAACAAGACCCCAAGGTACTTAAACTCCTTCACTTGTGGTAACAAATAACATATACAATGCCAAAACAAGGTTGACAGTGTGAATCATAAACATATGCACAGGTTTAAGGTAGAGCTCAGTCGAGGTGAATTGCGTACAGATATGTCCCTAGCAGGTTGATGGCATTAGAAGAAAACATACAAGAGCACATAAGCAGAGATAAATAAAATAATAACATGATCACTACTCCATATCTATGTACAGTATCATCTAGTATAGCTAAGTGTAATAGTAGGAGCTAAAACAAAATAAATACCACTGGAGGTCAGATTCTAGATCAAATCTGGATAAAGTACAATATTGATTGCACAAATTACACTTTGAGTACACTTTCCATCACTGTACTATCCGTTATAATGCCTGACTTGCTCCCTCACAAATATATTCAGTATTTTTACGATCAGTCCAAGATTGCAAAAAGAGCCTTGAAACACTGAAACCCAGTGTATGCCATCCCCCTGTTATACGTATTGAAGCTTTCTTGTGTGTTTGAATATTAAAGTAGCTCTGGATACCTGCATGGCTGGGCAAAAGCCTTTTCAGCAGGTACATTTTTTCACCATCAGGAGACATGTCTTGCAGACAGGTCACTTCTTCCAGGTCGGTAGTTTGATATGGGTGAAATTTCTGGCCTGCGGGCCGATTTTTTTCTGGTCGACAGGTCAATTTCTCACATCCAGGACAACCTTTCTGGCATGCAGGTTATTTTATTCCTGGTAGACAGGATGATTTTTAGAGGCAGGGGGATTCTTTTTTTTTTTTTTGCGTGGCATGTCATTTTTCAGTTCAGTATCAGTTCAGTATCTCTTCCCTCCTTATGTGTGACAGTAGTTGCCGTATATGATTTTGTTGTTATCGCTGTAACATTCAATTCATAGTCTGTGTTCATTATAGTTTCTGTATATCTGCTGTGAAGTTCACGAGAGGGACCAAGCTGCTGTTCTTATTTCTATAAACACACACACACACACACACACACACACACACACACACACACACACACACACACACACACACACGCACACACACACACACACACACACACACACACACACACACACACACACACACACACACACACACACACACACACACACACACACACACACACACAAAAACACACAGCAGTTTGTATATATAAAATATATTTTGTCCTCAACTCATTTTCTTCTTTTTCTTCAGTTGTCACCTTTTCTTAGTCACAGTTAAGCCTCTCGTTTCCTGAGTTTCAGAGGCGGAAACACAGAGTGAAGTGACAACTGGCCAACATGAGGGAGTTTCAGGGCCTCAACAACCATACCCCCTCCCCCCCTTCCCCATACATGCAAACACACACACACACACACACACACACACACACACACACACACACACACACACCCCTACCCCTCCAGCAGTGTTCGGTCGGGTCAAACAATACACGATTTCTGGAAAAATACTGATACAAGTATGCAGGGGAGAGAGGGACAATGGACAGTTAACACAGAGCAGAGAGCATGTGGGGGTGGGTGGGGGGAGTCACCATCCATCTTTCTATGGTTCACACACACATACACACACACACACACCTGCCACTGGTCTCTACTGTATAGCAGCTGCATTTGTTCTGTTTTTTTATTGTTTGATGGTATCATTTTGCTTTCATCACGTGTTTGATTCTTTAATATATATCTCATTGTTAACATAGGAAGTAGGGGGGAAATGTCCAGAGTGGAGAAAGAATTTCTATTTAATTCAGCTTTTACAAACCTTCCTGAAAAAGAAGAAATGCAGATGAATTATTTAAAATGTTTACAGTCCTTTCAACTGTTTTCCACAGAGGATAATTAATTAAACTGCTGTATTTTTATTTAAAGGATCAGCTCACTTAAATGAGTATAAAACAGTTTTCAGTTATGGGTATCTGTATCCATGTAAGTTTTGGTTTAATAATTTGTCCTATTCTTTGAGTGCATCTGCAGCTACTGAGGGAACTTATATTTTCTATTTCATTTAGATTTTATTGATAACTTTGCTCTGAGAAATCCAACAGAAAAAGCTTATTTCTTGTCTCCCTCAGAGGTAAGGCCATGACAATGACTTTGCTATCTGATTGTGTAGCAGCAATATTTGCAGAGGGGGTGATTTATTTTTCTGTTTCACAACGCCCACATCTGTTTGACTGTGTGGGACAGAGTAAAGTTAGCATGATTAGTCATTACCAAAACCGATTGTGTTCCAGTAACCATCATTTTAACCGTGATGCTATTGTGAGCCAGCGTTCTCTCCAACTTGTGAGAAAAGTGGACGGTTTCAGCACGCTGTTGTGTTTAGAAACACTCAAGCAGGCACCAATTGTTCTGCAGCTGCTGCTCATTCACAGCTCACAGCCGAGATGTTTGTTACCACCAGTTTAATGGAACTCATTTGTGTGGTAATTAATGTTGAAAAATGCTTTGTTCTTTTCTGTTTTCAGTGCGCGATCCTTGGGGTCAGGGCCGATTAATTAGCACTTGGCTTGATTAAGGCTGATGTACAGTACAGTAGATCCCTGAGAGACCTCATCAGCAGCCATGCGAACGATCCAAGAATAATGAGCTGTGGCAGCGATAGCATCTGTTTTCTGGGATGATGATTTTGCAGATTATGTGTTGTGTGTTTTTTATGCGTTTATGTGTGCGAGTTATTCAGTTACAGGGTAGATGGGGGAGCATGTTGACAAACCTGCCTACTGGTTCTCTTAGCCGAGGATAAAGTGCTGTAACACCAGGCTGAACCCAGGCTGCTTCTGCCCTCGTTGATGCTTTGAGCCCTGTGATGGAATACAACTAAGTAAATCTACTCAAGTACAGTACATAAGTACAATTTTGATGTACGTGTGCTTTATTTGAGTATTTCTGTTTTATGCTACTTAACACTTCCACTCCACCACATGTATTTGACAGCTTTAGCTCCTAGGTACTTTGCAGATTTAGAATAATACAAAATGTAAATAAACTAAAACATTTGATATGTTATTGTAAGTTAAGCTACCCAGCAGTATAACAGTGATTAAAATGCTTCCCACCTGTATCACTAATCATAATACAGCAATATATTATGTGTGAATCTGAAATGTGCCAGTCTGCATAATGAGTACTTTTAGTTTTAGTACTTTTAGTACTTTTGTAAGCTACTTTTACTTGTTTGATTTTGCCCTGTAGTATTGCTACTTTTACTTACAGGCCGGGTTGGTAACTATTTCTGATATAACCTTTTTTTTTTTTTACTGTATGTATAATTTGAAATGGTCTTTACACCCCGACAGCAATAAATAACTCAGGGGCTCTGAAAAAAGGGGCAAAATCCTATAATAATTTTTAAAAATAGCCCTCCAATCACTGCCTCGCGGTCCGCTTGGAAAGAACCAATGAAATGCCTCCTTGCCCCGCTGCGCGTACTCTACCCCTCCCGTGTACGAGCCGGAGCTCAATGTGTCACCGCATTGCTAACAGTCATGTTTGCTTTAAACATTTGGTATGATAATACTCGGTGTTTGCTTACTGGTGAATGAGACATGAAGAAAAATTGCAATCCTTTCCCCGCTCTGCTCTGAAGCGTGGTGCTTGTGCATTTCTGTATATGGGTGGAAGCCCCGAGGGGAGGGGTTAGACGGAGCCCCAAGGAGATCCTAGCTTTTCAACATTACCAACCCTGGCTGTAAGTACTTCTTCCACCATTGCCTGGGCCAGATGTCCTCGTCTTTCATGTCATGCCATCAACATGTTGCCCATCAATCAGTAATTGTATACATGTGCACTATTTCCATGTTTAGGTCGCATTTAAGATATGATATCAACACAGAACATACAGGAAAAACCAACATAAGAAGTACAATGCTCCTAGACCCTCCAAGTCTCTTTACTGGATGGATGAATGATTTTCATTCTCATCGAAGCATTCAGTGAACCCCCTGTTATTATTTGCTGTATTTGTTATGTTTCTCCACTTATCTTTTCAGGCTTTCCTTTTATTTCAAATATTTGTAAGTAATTTAGTTATTCACATTCCTCTCTATGTGAGGGGTACTTTGTAACAAAATCTAAATAACCAGGATTAAATTGTGATATGACTATAAGTGAGCGTCAGTGTGACGTGCCGGATGAGATTTATTCTTTGGACGTCAGTTTGACAAACATGTAACTGTTGAATAGGTATAGGTAGATAATAATTAAATACATTGTGTATTCTTTTCTTCGGCTCCCCCCCAGCTTGTATCGTCCCAGGTCACCTAAAAAGTGGCTCAAGCTCACCTCATAACCGTTACATTATGTCATGTTGTTTCTCTCCACAGAGCAAAAATCCTTCAAATGACCCTACTTACTGTATGTGTGGCCCATTGACTACAAATTGCATATATACGCTGCATTACTTTTACATTGAGTCACCACCACCCAGACACCCATTGGCTTCTATTTAAACCTTGTGTTTATAGCATTTTTGATTATAAATTTATATTATGTTGTTTTTTTCTACTCATACAGTAAGTATGTCATGTGATTAAGCAAAGCCTGCAAGATAGTTCAGGCAATCAAATCAAGTTTCACTGCTACAGTCATGCATGACATGCCCCACCGTCTGAAACGCATATTCAAAACATCTTTACAGTTTTTGAGTTCTGTCCTGTCAAAATGTTAGGTCTCATTCTCCTCTGCTTCACTGCTCTGTGAATATTACCACAACCATCATGGCAGCCGCTTGCTTAACTTTACTCAGTCTCACCACTCCACCACACCAGCATCCACCTGTAGACTCTGACTCTAGTCCCAGAGAGGAGTCTGAGTTTCTCTGCAGGATGACATGCTGCTAAATGTTAACTGTATTACTGCTGTATGCTTTTCTATGTACAGTAAGTTGACTGTAATTTGTTTTATTTCAAGAAAACAGTTTTGGCTAATGGATATTAGGAACAGTCAATCAAATCTTAATCTTAAACCCCAAATTTATGCTAAAACAAACAAATAAAAACTAAAGAGCACGGGCTGGTAAGATGAGGCAAAATGTCTGCCACTGCTAAGTTGCTTGATGTAGAGTTAATTGGAATCATAAAAAAATGTAGTCTAAACTAATCTTTGTATCGAGTGAAGGTATGATGTACAAGGCTATACAGTTACTCAACTTACTATTAGACTACATTGCCAAAAGTATCTGGACACCCAAAAATATGTGATTGTTGAGCGTCTCATTCCAAAATCATGGACATCAATATGCTGCTATAACAGCCTCCACTCTACTAGGAGGGCAAAAGGAAACTTACATAAACTCCACCATGTTGCCAAAACATTGGAAGCACACTATTGTCTAAAAAATATTAATCTTTGAACACAGGTGTATGTTCGAGGTGGCAATCTGAATCACTCGCAAGCCACTCTCACTCTCTGCCCAACAATTTGTTGGAGGGTCTGCTCTGTCTATGGGCACCCCCTACCCCACGGGCCCCAGTGCACTGCACTGTCTATATCTACGCACCTGCCTGTAGGTCCATTAGACCCAATAAACTTCCTCTCCATGTGGTTATTGCCTGGACTTCGATCTGTGAAGGAAACAAATGAATATTAAAAAAAGAAAAAGTGTGAGAAGTTGAGCAGCTTGTGTAAACTGTCCCAACCTTGCAGAGCCCCAGAGGAGGGCCATATATAGGAGGACATCAAGGTCCCGAAAAACAGGTGATGGGTGCTGTGTGAATGGCGAGCGAGGGGTGACCGACTTGTGGCTGAAACAGAGAAAGAAAAAAAGAGAGAGAGAATAATCAGCATGTTTTCATGTCTCTTTCTACGCACCGGTGGCTTCTTTCCCAGAAAGACTTGCAATAAACCCCTTCCACACACACACACACACACACACACACACACGCACACGCACACACACACACACACAAGCATGTCTGTCTCCTGAGGACTTGTGTATATCTTACCACCAGATGTATGTGACATAACGTGTGTGCTTTGCATCTTACATATTTCCAGCAGAGCGAGGCCAGCGAAGAATGTGTTTGATCGTAAATGCTGAAGAACGTCAGCATCCTTCCGACTGCGTTTGTGTCCATCTCCCCTAAACTCTGTGAACATTAGCCGGCCAAGAGTTTGTTTCTGTACTTTAATGACATGCTGTTCCCTTTATATTCCTCTCAGATGGAGCCCTCTTCTTTCAGGGTGTATGATCCTTAATACATTCATGGTATGATCCACTTCCAGGCAAATAAGAAAATGGGTATTCTTCTGTGCTCTCTGTCGAACAGCATGCCACTCACACTGTGCCTGGCCTGCAGCGTGAAGAACAGAGGTCAGATTAGGTAATGCCTTTAAAGTATCAGGCTATCACTACGTTACCAGGACAAAGAGAGTGTTTAAAAAAAATACAAAACACTTTTTACCTTCAATTTCGACAAGTGACTTTTCTTAAACTGCACAGGACATTTTATGCAACAAGTCACTCGCATCACCGGTCTAACTCATAAAGTTGGATCACAATGAAGAAGACTATTGCATCTTCACTGGGGGAAGAAGTACTCTAATACACTGAACAATATGTACTTGCTGAAGTACAAGTCCTGCTTTCAAAATCCTACTTAAGTAAACACAGAAGTAAAGGTACTCTTTCTGCTGTAAAACGTCCTCTGTGACTGATATACCGTATTACTGTAAGACATTGTTAGATTGTTAATACTGATGCATCAATGCATACTGTAAGTTGCATTTTTTGATCTGTAACTTGTCAAGGTGGAGCTAGTTACATTACAGTCTGGTCATTTTGTCCAGTAGTTTCCCCAAACTTGGGGTCGGGCCTTTGCAAAGGGTCACAAGAGATATCTGAGGGGTCAGGATATGAGTAACAATTTTATTATTGAAAAGAAACCATATGAGAAGTTTAGTTAAGAAGTCTTTGATGGAATAGCTAACAACTCATAGACTCATCTGAAACATGTCAAAAAGGCCCAGGAAATACTTTTTATTTATTTATTTATTTGAAAAGCCCCAAAAAAATTGGGAACCACTTGTTTAAGTTTTAAGAGTGTGTTGTATTCTATAAATATAGTATATTTCTTTTATGAAAAATCTAAAACTAAAAAGTAACTACAGGTGTAGTTGTCAGATGTAGTGAAGTCAAAAGTAATAATAGTTGCCTCTGAATTGTAGTGGACTAGAAAGCAACATCAAATGGAAAGTACAAGTACCTCAAAACTGTATTGTATTTGAGTAAATGTACTTGCTTTCCACCCCTGGTGATGACAAGCATCAAGACAGCCAAACTATGTGTATCCTCTTGTTAGTACTTTCTTAAGTTGCATCTGCTGAGTTCAGGTTCAATATCAAGGACAGGAAATATGAAAGGGCTTGGGTTTCAGCTGCTTCTAACACTAAACTCAAAACTAAACCACGAGGAAGAACATGTTTCTCTTTGTGAGTTTCTTTTTATCTCACACTTTTTTTTGTGCTTGTTTTCCGCTTTTTACCACTGCATGTGAAATTACAGTCAAGTGAAACCTGACAAAACTCAGTTGTTTTCTTTGGAGAACAATTAGAATAAACTAAACTATGCAAAATAGGTTGTTTGCGTGAGTGTAAACTTACTACATTCCATCCTCCATCTCACCAAATAGTTTAAAGTTTAATTTGTTTAATATTTTTAGGCACGTAGCTGAGTGTGAAGGTTCAGTTTTGCTCCTCACATACACTTTGTTAGTGCCATTAAAGCTGTGACCTTTCAGTTGAGGGCAGCCACCGAGGCTGTGCATGGAAAATACACTTATTAGAATATACAAGCGATACTGGAAATGTCAAAGTATTTTCAATTCAATTCAATTGAATTTTATTTATAGTATCAAATCATAACAGGAGTTATCTCAGGACACTTTACAGATAGAGTAGGTCTAGACCACACTCTATAATTTACAAAGACCCAACAATTCTAGTAATTCCCCCAAGAGCAAGCATTCAGTGCAACAGTGGCGAGGAAAAGCTCCCTTTTAGGGAGAAACCTCGGCAGGCCCAGGCTCTTGGTAGGCGGTGTCTGACGTGCCGGTTGGGGTGTGATGAACAGTGGCAATAACAGTCACAGTAAAGATAATGAAACAGTGACTAGAAATAGTGGTTGCAGTAGCGTAGCAGGGAGCAGCACAGCACAGCAGGGAACCGCAGCAGAACCACGGCAACAGCCGGAACCATGACCCCGGTGCCACCGTAATCCCGGGACTTCGTCCTGGGTGAAAAGAAACATAAAGACTCCGGGGAGCAAGCTCCCGAGAGCTAGGTTAGTAACAAGCATTTCTGGGACATGGATGCACACAAATGGGAAGAGAGAAGAGAGAGAAGCTCAGTGTGTCAAAGGAAGTCCCCCGGCAGTCTAAAACTAAAACAGCATAACTAAGAGAGACAGGCTAAAGAGAGGAGCCTGGTCGGGCTGTGAACTCTCCCCAACCGGATCGGGCTGTACTGGCCTGCCTCCCTCTACTTTGATTATATCATTGATTATATGGTAGATGCAGGGGCAGATCTACAGGGGGGCAAGGGGGGGCAGCTGACCCCCCACTGTAGGGCCTTGCCCTCCCAGCTGCCCCCTTAACTTTGGTGTTAAAAAACTGTGCTTGTAAAAACAAACTGCCACTATGTCCACAAGCTTCTTAAAACGTTGAAACAAACAATTAATTTATATTAATTAATAATATTTATAATAATTGTAGATGTAATCTTAGCCCCCTGCCCCTCAAATACTTAGCTACGTCCCTGCATCAAACGTGCAGAGCGGCGGTCGCATCGCACAGTCTGGCTCGCACACAGCTTGTCTGCTGTGGTGTGTTGGCCCTGCAACCCGGCAAAGACTGGAGCGACTGAGTATCAAATCGTAACAAGAGTTCACTCTTCACTCTCTTCCAACAATTCCCCCAAGAGCAAGCACTTGGTGCAACAGCGGTAAGGAAAAACTTCCTTTTGGGTAGAAACCTCAGACAGACTCAGGCTCTTGGTGGGCGGTGATCTGCTGCTGCCGGTTGGGACACAGAGACACTGATATAGATATACAGATATGGAGAATTATGATTCATAATAATTATAGCAGTTGGTATGATAAACGGTGGCAATTATAGTCACAATAAAAATAATGGAACTATGACTAGAAATAGTAGTTGTAGCAGTTCAGGGCGTAGCAGGGTGCTCCGGGGCATAATAGGGCATAGCAGTGTGTTTAACATATGGGGGTTCTCATGTACCGTCTTCCCCTGCCACCCTGCCAAGATCTCTCGCTACCCCTTTGCCACCCCATGTAAAATTTTCTAGATCCGCCACTGGGTAGATGAATCTAACGACTACGAAGAGAAGCAGAGAAAAGAAGGGGTGTCGTGTCTGCAGCGATACACCCTCCCCCGCCGGTCTATAGGTGAACGCCGCAACTCCTCACTCCCTAACTATAAGCTTTATCGAAGAGGAGAGTTTTAAGTTTACTCTTAAATGTGGTGACGGTGTCTGCACCCCGAAACCGGAGAGCTGGTTCCACAGGAGTGGAGCCTGATAGCTAAAGGCTCTGGCTCCCATTCTACTTTTAGAGACTCTAGGAACCACAAGTAACTCAGCATTCTGGGAGCGCAGTGCTCTAGTGGGACAGTAAGGTACTATGAGTTCTTCAAGATATGATGGTGCTTGACCATTTAGAGCTTTGTAGGTCAGGAGGAGGATTTTAAATTCAATCCTGAATTTTACAGGGAGCCAATGCAGAGAAGCTAATACAGGAGAAATATGATCTCTTTTCTTAGTTCTTGTCAGAACACGGGCTGCAGCATTCTGGATCAGCTGGAGAGTCTTAAGGGACTTATTTGAGCTTCCTGATAGTAAGGAATTACAATAGTCCAGCCTGGAAGTAACAAATGCATGGACTAGTTTTTCAGTATTTGCAGTAAGTAAAGTACCTCAACGTTTATATACATCACAATGAAGTCGGGAGACGAGAGAAACAGAATTTCAAAACAGAAGCAGCAGAGGTGGAGATATCTTGACTTTTAGTCCCTAGTAAATAAGTAAGTAAGTAAGTAACGTTTATTTATATAGCACCTTTTACAGATAAAAATCACAAAATGCTCTACAGTAAAATTAAATTCAATAAATAATAGACATAAGACAAAGGGGGGGGGGGGGGGGGGGATCAGACAGCCATAAAAACCCTGATATGGGTCAAGCTCCTACATTACCCATGATGCAACTAGCATCTTCTTTTAGTGTGTCTTCTTTTAACCCTTTCCTGCCAGGTAAAACCCATGTCTTTCAAACTCAGTGGTGAAAAGTAACTAAGTACATGTACTCAAGTACAGCACTTACATTTCAGCTACTTGTACTTTACTTGAGTATTTTCATTTAAAGCTACGTTATACTTTTACTCCACTTCACTTTGTAGGCAAATATTGTACTTTTTACTCTACTACATTTGTGTGACAGCTTGAGTTAACAGTTCCTTTGGAAATTCTGATTATTAATATGAAATAATAACAATAATTTCCTCCACTGAGTTATTGCTTGTTGCAGCCACCATAAGCCGTTTTTGTTATTGGTGATTTTTGTTTAATTGCATGAGTTTTTTTTTTTATATTTTCTAAATTAATCTAGTAAGAGTGCATAGAGACAGTTGGTTATTTATAATTGGTAGTGGTGTTGTATGCATTAGCTGCTGAGTCCCCATGTTATTAAAGAATTATGAATATTCAGTTTATCTGTAGGCGTTGTGATTGTTATTAGGGAAAAGCTGTTGACCCTCTCTACAATATACTGTATATGCACTGTAAACAAATAGGACATATACATATTCCAAATATAAGCAAAGAGTCACATTTCTTAAAAACAGACATTAACAAGGAGAATGTCCTAACATGCCTTAGTGTCTAGCTAGTATCAACATGCCACAGATGTACTGGAGTTTCTTATAATCAGTACAACAGCTTATCAGCACTGTTACTGCATGTGTGCAGAAACAACATGCCTGAGTATCCAGAGTGATAACTTCTTTGCATGTGTTCACAGTAAACATGTTAACACTTCTTAATATGATAATCAGGGGTGGAGAAAGTATTCAGAAGTAAAAGTACTAATACTACACTGTAAAAATAATCCCTCACAAGTAAAAGTCCTGCTTTGAAAATGTAAGTATAATTGGGAAAATGTGAAAGTATTTAATGCAGAAAAATGTCCTATGTGACTGTAACACATATTTTACATATTTAGTTAGTATTACTCATACATTAATATAAAAGCAGGATTTTACTGTTGGATTTGTAGTTGGTTGAGGTGAAACTCATTTTAAACTATTATATAATGATTGTTGTCATTGTGGATGATTTTCCATCTATTTTTTCCATTAATTGATTGATTGTTTGGTCTGAAAATATTCAACAACAAAAAAAGAAGAAATAAATTCTCTCACAATTACCCAGAGTCCAGTGACACCTTCACAATGTTTGTGTTGTCCAACCAACAATCCAAACCTCAACATTATTAAAAATACATTTAAATAATTAAAAGGAAAAGCAGTAAATCTTCACATTGTGTGTCAGTCGACTAATTGGTTTAGCTGTACTTGTCTTAACTGTTGGGTAGATAATTTATAACAGAGCATCACATTCTATATATTTATGTGTTTTGTTTTCAAAAATCTAAATTTGTAAAGTAACTAAAGCTGTCTGATGTAGTGGAGTAGAAGTACAAAGTAGCACAAAATGAAAATACTCAAGTACCTCAAATTTGTATTTGAGTACAGCACTTAAGTAAATGTGCACTTAAGTAAATGTGCACTTAAGTAAATGTGCTGTACTACATTCCATCACAGATAATAGTGCTTTTATGTAGCACTTTTCAAAGAACAAGTTATCAAATACTTTGCAAAAATATATACAACCAAGAAAAAGCATAGATCAGAGTAAAATAAACTATAAAAATTAAGATGACATAAAATAAGAAAGGGGACAATGAGCACCCTTTTCTCTCTTATATTAGTATTTCCGTGTTTCAGTTTGACCCCTGCAGATACAAACCCACTCTGTACTAATTTAGCCCAGCTCGTCCCCCTAGTGGCCACATCTCTTCACTGCGTTCTGGCCCCGTCCTGCCCCCTCGACATTACACACTATTCACACTATTCAGCACGGCGTGCAGTTTTGATCAAGCCATCACATGCTCACTTTGAAAACCCTGCCACTGTGATTTAAGACAGACTGGCAGATGCAGACACTGAGATGCCAGTTGCTCTCCCCAACTGATGTGTTCCATGAAATGTTTTTTGTTAATGTTTTATTTTCCATATGTAATCTGTGTTTGTTGGGGTGCTGAGTTGGATTGTAGTCTTCAAGGCTGAGGTTAGGTGTACGGGTTGATTGTGGGGGTATTATTTGCAACATTACCTTTCTCCTGTCTTTGGAATACAGCCAGTTTATACACTCACCTAAAGGATTATTAGGAACACCTGTAAGATTTTTGCAATTATCTAATCAACCAATCACATGGCAGCTGCTTCAATGCATTTAGGGGTGTCGTCCAGGTCTAGACAATCTCCTGAACTCCAAACTGAATGTCAGAATGGGAAAGAAAGGTGATCTAAGCAACTTTGAGCGTGGCATGGTTGTTGTTGGTGCCAGACGGGTTGGTCTGAGTATTTCACAATCTGCTCAGTTACTGGGATTTTCACGCACAACCATTTCTAGGGTTTACAAAGAATGGTCTGAAAAAGGAGAAACATCCAGTGTGCTGGATGGATCACATGGATCCCTCATTCCTTTTTACCACTGGGCAGGCTGGTGGTGGTGGTGTAATGGTGTGGGGGATGTTTTCTTGGCACACTTTAGGCCCCTTAGCACCAATTGGGCATCGTTTAAATGCCACAACCTACCTGAGTATTGTTTCTGACCATGTCTATCCTTTTATGACCACCATGTACCCATCCTCTGATGGCTACTTCCAGCAGGATAATGCACCATGTCACAAAGCTTGAATCATTTCAAATTGGTTTCCCTGTACTAAAATGGCCGCCACAGTCACCAGATCTCAACCCAATAGAGCATCTTTGGGATGTGATGGATCGGGAGCTTCGTGCCCTTGATGTCCATCCCACAAATCTCTCTCATCAACTGCAAGATGCTATCCTATCAATATGGGTCAAGATTTCTAAAGAATGCTTCCAGCACCTTATTGAATCAATGCCACGAAGAATTAAGGCAGTTCTGAAGGCAAAAGGGGGTCAAATATGGTATTAGTAGGGTGTTCCTAATAATCCTTTAGGTGAGTGTATATTGGTCCACCACTTTTGATCTCTGAAATATTTTGACAACTATTGGATGGATTGACATGTAATTTGGTACAGACATTCATGTTCCCTAGAGGATTCATCCTGCTGACTTTGGTGATCCCCTGACTTCTACCATGACTATGACATTGACATGTTTGGTTTTTATGCTGGATGGATTGCTGTGAAATTTGAGGATGAATTGTATTGATTTTTTTGATCCCCCTGACTTTTCCTAATGATGAGTGCCATCATCAGGTCAGACTTTGACTTTGTGGGTTTGTGTTTAGTCTAAATACTGACATTCCCATCAGCTTCAGCTGTACTCTGTGTTTGGTACTAATTAGCAAATTAGCATGCTAAAAATAAGAAAGTAAACATAGGTAAACATATCTGCTAAACATAAACATATTAGCATTGTGACCATGTAGATGTGAGCATGTATCAGTCAGTAGGCCTACAGCCTCACATAGCTGATAGCTTAGCTGTTGTCTTAGTCTTTTTTGTTCATGCACTTTTGTGTCACCTCAGTGTGTTCCGCATCAGATTTTCCTCTGGTTTTTAAGCTATTTGCCTCTGCAGACTTTCCATTTTTTTCTAGACCAGACATTCTTAAACCAATCCAGACTTGAGGTCACAAACGTTGGTCACTAAACAGGACAAACCAGCACATTGGATGAGCGACAGTAGATCAAATGCACAACCAAAGAAAGTGACTCACTCTCCACAGCAGTATTGGTGTCTTCTTGGTAGAAAGCAAGGAAAAATATAAACAGCAGAAGAGGCAATGACTCTGGAAACTACTCAACCACTTAACATCCCCGTGGAGGTCTCATTAGTGTGTCCACACACTTTTTATGGGTACGAAAGTGATCTCGACCGAACACACACTCGACAAACCACTCACATCGTCACACAGCTTCCACGTGCACTTCAACATTCCTCTCTTGTTTTGTGTACTGCTACTAATTACTAATAGACCGTTTTTAATTTTATATAATCTGGAGATCAGACTTGGTGTAATAGATCAAGGACTCACAATACTGTTTAAATGATCTTCAAAGGAAATGCTGATACCTAATAGCTATGAGCTCATGTCAGTCTTGAAACTTGGATTGCATCGACACATTGGTGCTGATTGTGTGCTCTAAAGTTTATTGTTTTAACATTCATTGCACTGTTGAAGTCTGCACTCCATTTGTTCGCTGTTTAGCTAACTTGTCATTGTTTGTATGTGTGAATGTGTGAACCTTCTGTTGTACAAAAAACTTGCAGAGACCAAGTCATTCTGATTCACAGCCTTTCCCTTTCTGCCATACTCTCTACAAGTGCCCATGCTGATCTGAAGACAAGGTGGATAATGGAAAACATGATTATGTAAAACAGCTGCACAGCAGTCTGTGTTACAGTCGGCCTAGAAGTGGTGATGAGTCATGAGGGCTCTGCAGATTCGTGCAGACCAAGAATGAATGAAGGGGTTTGTTTTAACCTCATCAGTTCAGTTCGTTTGACTAGGTGAGAGCAGATAATGCATTTTAAACTCTCTCTAGTTCAACATTTTGGGAAATGCAATTCATATGAGAAGATCAATACCACTCTCCATGTGGAAAGTGGTATCAATATTCTCATCTTACTCTCCGCCAGAATAAGAAAATGTTCCCAAAATGTCAAACTATTCAAAGACAAGTCCAAGTCAAGTCTACAAGCAAATTACAAGTCTTTCAGGTCTCTGAATTGTGACTGTTGAAACAACTCCTTTCAAAGCTGCATTTTTTCATGCTGGCCTAAAAATGTTACATAAATAGGCCTAATCATTACATTTTAAACAAGGCCTGCCTCTTACAAGGTTCAAGCTTGAAATCTTGCATGTACATATTGGCCTTTACATTTTACACACACTATGTAAATGTATACAAGAAGTACTCTTACAATAATACTGTCACAGCAGAATACAAGTGGATCACAGCCATAAAAAAACACTAAAACCAATGAGACTTGAACAGTCTCAAGTCCATATCAAGTCTTTAGCTCTGCAGCAGTGCTTTTGATTCATGTGTGAGGCTGATATGAATTGACCACAACAGGCTCTGTTTGGTGTAGGTGAATGCATATGTGAACTTGAGCATTCATCATTGATGTTCATGAAGATGTAGAAATGTAGATCATATAGTATGTTGTATATATCAGTTATCTGTATGTTTTAAGTGAATAACACATTTACCCTCAGAGTGTAGTTTGAACAGTGGCCAAAGGCGACTGATAATTTCCTGTGTTTTCCTTCTCTGTCTGCTTCCATGTTTTGACCAGCTAATCCCTGTCTGTCACGGAGGGAGGTCCAGAAAAGATGGATTTGCTCCTCCACTCACCACCACAGTTTTTCATTTACAGAACACACAGCAGCATCCTTCCCCTGCTCAGCACTTTAATCCTGGTAGAACGAATAGAGAGATTAAAAAGATGAAGATGAGACATGATGAAAGATGATGAAAAGGTTGGAGATTTTTAATCAGCACAGGGCCACTTCTTCACTTCCTGGAACATGATGCTGTTTTCTGCGGAGGGAAGGTGAGATTGGTAGGGGAAAAACACTGTGAGTGCAACACCTGCTGTTTATCCTTTTTATTCAGCCACTTATGCGTCTCCATCTTTCCTGTGTTCTTAAAAGGGAAACACACCCAGAGGCTCTGGATTTGATGTCCGCTTAGGTTTGCAAGACAGTCGCTCACAATAGTTTAAAGATTACTTAAAATACTATCTGTAAAAGAAAAAGTGTTTGTGTAAGAAGTACGCAGATCTTTTACTGAAAGTAGTAATACCACAATCTGTTAGTTAAAGCCATGTATTAATTACTAAAATTGTACTTAAGCAAAAGTACAAAAGTAGCATAATATACGACCAAAGTACCAAAAGTAAACCTATATCCATTATGCAGAACAACTTTAGAATAATATACAATATATTATATAATTGAATACTTATGATTAATGCATCACTTTAATATTGCAGCTGGTAAAAAACTAGCATAGTATACAAGAAAAGTATAGAATGGTATACAAAAGTCATGTAAAAAGTCATAGCATTGTACAGTATGTCATAACAAGTCATAGTATAGTATGTCATACAAATTTCATAAATGAGCCATGTCATAAAAAAGCCATAGTATTATGTTGAAAAAAAGTCATAGTATAGTATGTCGAAAAAAGTGATTAAAAAGTAATAGTATAGTATGTTGAAAAGTTATAAAAAAGTCATAGTATATAGTATATCAAAAAAGTAATTACTCGAAAAAGTGATAAAAAACCATAGTATAGTATTCCAAAAAAGTAATTAAAAAGTCATAGTATAGTATGTTGAATTAAAAAAGTATGGTAAAAGTAAAGTTAGTATGGTATGTCGCAAAAAGTCATGAAAAATCATAGTATAGTATGTCAAAAAACACAAAAAAGTCATAGTATAGATTGTCAAAATAATGTCATAGTAAAGTATGTCATAAAAATCTTATTTCCAAAGCTGCTCTGTATGTTGTGTTTTGCAGGTAACTTGGAACTGCTTCTTCCATAAGCCCCTGTTTTCCAGGCACCTGTTGTCTGGCCTTTAAAAGACCTATCCCCCACCTCCCTCACTTTTTTCACTTGTTTTTTGTTCCATTGTTTGACTTTGGTTTGCTTTACTTGTAATAAACTTTGTTTTGCAAGTAATCGTTATTTCATAGTTGTGTCACTCCTATGTATTCCCCTGAGCCAGGGTCGTATAGTATAGTATGCCATAAAAAGAGTCATAGTATAGTACGTTCTTAAAAAGTGACAAAAACGTCATAGTAAAGTATGTTCTTAAAAAGCCATGGTATAGTATGTCGAAAAAAGTCATAGTATAGTATGTCGAAAAAAGTCATAGTATGGTATGTCGAAAAAAAGTCATAGCATAGTATGTTGAAAAACGTCATAGTATATGTTGAAAAAAGTAATAAAAGTCATAGTATAGTATGTCGAAAAAAAGGTCATTGTATAGTATGTCAAAAAGTTATAAAAAAAGTCATAGTATATAGTATGTCTAAAAAATGATAAAAGTCATAGTATAGTAAGTCGAAAAAAGTCATAGTATAGTATGTCGAAAAAGTGGTAAAAAAGCCATAGTATACTATGTAAAATAAAAATTAGTATATAGCATGTCTAAAAAGTGATAAAAGTCATAGTATAGCATGTCAAAAAGTAATTAAAAAGTCATAGTATAGTATGTCAAAAAAAGACATAGTATATAGTATTTCGAAAAAATTTATTAAAAAGTCATAGCATAATATGTCGAAAAAAGTGATAAAAGTCATAGTATAGTATGTCGAAAAAAAGTCATAGTATAGTATGTCAAAAAGTTATAAAAAAGTCATAGTATATAGCATGTCTAAAAAGTGATGAAAGTCATAGTATAGCATGTCAAAAAAAGTCATAGTATAGTATGTCGAAAAAAGTCATAGTATGGTATGTCAAAAAAGTCATAGTATAGTATGTCGAAAAAGGTTATTAAAAAGTCATAGTACAGTATGTTGAAGAAAGTGATGAAAGTCATATTATAGTATGTCAAAAAAAGTCATAGTATAGTAAGTCGAAAAAAGACAGTATAGTATGTCGAAAAAAGTCATAGTATATAGTATTTCAAAAAAAGTAATTAAAAAGTCATAGTATAGTATGTCGAAAAAAATGATAAAAAAGTCATAGTATAGTATGTTGAAAAACGTCATAGTATAATATGTCGAAAAAAAGTCATAGTATAGTATGTCAAAAAGTTATAAAAAAAGTCATAGTATATAGCATGTCTAAGAAGTGATAAAAGTCATAGTATAGCATGTCAAAAAAGTAATTAAAAAGTCATAGTATAGTATGTCGAAAAAAGTGATAAAAGTTATAGTATAGTATGTCAAAAAAAGTCATAGTATAGTAAGTCGAAAAACTGAAAAAAAGCCATGGTATAGTATGTCAAAAAAAGTGATAAAAGTCATAGTATAGTATGTCAAAAAAGTCATAGTACAGTATGTCAAAAGAAAAGTCATAGTATAGTATGTCAAAAAAGTCAAAGTATAGCATGTCGAAAAAGTAATTAAAAAGTCATAGTACAGTATGTCAAAAGAAAAGTCATAGTATAGTATGTCAAAAAAGTCAAAGTATAGCATGTCGAAAAAGTAATAAAAAGTCATAGTATGTCAAAAAAAGACATAGTATATAGTATTTCGAAAAAATTAATTAAAAAGTCATAGCATAATATGTTGAAAAACGTCATAGTATAATATGTCGAAAAAAGTGATAAAAGTCATAGTATAGTATGTCGAAAAAAAAGTCATAGTATAGTATGTCAAAAAGTTATAAAAAAGTCATAGTATAGTATGTCGAAAAAAGTGATAAGTCATAGTATAGTATGTCAAAAAAAAGTCATAGTACAGTATGTCGAAAAAAGTCATAGTATATAGTATTTCGAAAAAAGTAATTAAAAAGTCATAATATAGTATGTCGAAAAAAGTGACAAAAGTCATAGTATAGTATGTCAAAAAAAGTCATAGTACAGTATGTCGAAAAAAGTCATAGTATAGTATGTCAAAAAAGTCATAGTATAGTATGTCGAAAAAGTAATTAAAAAGTCTTAGTATAGTATGTCAAGAAAGTATGTCAAGAAAGTCATAGTACAGTAAGTCGAAAAACGTCATAGTATGGTATGTCAAAAAAGTCATAGTATAGCATGTCAAAAAAGTAATTAAAAAGTAATAGTATAGTATGTCGAAAAAAGTGATAGAAGTCATAGTATAGTATGTCAAAAAAGTCATAGTATAGTAAGTTGAAAAAAGCCATAGTATAGTATGTCAAAAAAAGACATAGTATAGTATGTCGAAAAAAGTCATAGTATAGTATGTCGAAAAAAGTCATAGTATATAGTATTTCGAAAAAAGTAATTAAAAAGTCATAGCATAGTATGTCGAAAAAAATTATAAAAAAGCCATAGTGTAGTATGTTGAAAAACGTCATAGTATAATATGTCGAAAAAAGTGATAAAAGTCATAGTATAGTATGTCAAAAAAAAGTCATAGTATAGTATGTCAAAAAAAAGTCATAGTATAGTATGTTAAAAAGTTATAAAAAAGTCATAGTATATAGAATGTCTAAAAAGTGATAAAAGTCATAGTATAGCATGTCAAAAAAGTAATTAAAAAGTCATAGTATAGTATGTCGAAAAAAGTGATAAAAGTCATAGTATAGTATGTTAAAAAAGTCATAGTACAGTAAATCGAAAAAAGTCATAGTATGGTATGTCAGAAAAAGTCACAGTATAGCATGTCGAAAAAGTAATTAAAAAGTCATAGTACAGTATGTTGAAGAAAGTGATGAAAGTTATAGTATAGTATGTCAAAAAAAGTAATAGTATAGTATGTCGAAAAAGCCATAGTATAGTATGTCGAAAAAGCCATAGTATAGTATGTCGAAAAAAGTCATAGTATAGTATGTCAAAAAAAGTCATAGTATAGTATGTCGAAAAAGCCATAGTATAATATGTCGAAAAAAGTCATAGTATAGTATGTCAAAAAAAGTCATAGTATAGTATGTCGAAAAAAGTGATAAAAGTCATAGTATAGTATATCAAAAAGTTATAAAAAAGTCATAGTATATAGCATGTCTAAGAAGTGATAAAAGTCATAGTATAGCATGTCAAAAAAGTAATTAAAAAGTAATTGTATAGTATGTCGAAAAAAGTGATAAGTCATAGTATAGTATGTCAAAAAAAAGTCATAGTATAGTAAGTTGAAAAAAGCCATAGTATAGTATGTCAAAAAAGTGATAAAAAAGCCATAGTATAGTATGTCAAAAAAGTCATAGTATAGTATGTCGAAAAAAGTCATAGTCTATAGTATTTCGAAAAAAGTAATTAAAAAGTCATAGCATAGTATGTCGAAAAAAGTGATAAAAAAGTCATAGTATATAGTATGTCAAAAAAGTGATGAAAAAGCCATAGTATAGTATGTCAAAAAAGACATAGTATAGTATGTCGAAAAAAGTCATAGTCATATAGTATGTCGAAAAAAGTTATAAAAAAGTCATAGTATATAGTATGTCAAAAAAGTGATGAAAAAGCCATAGTATAGTATGTCAAAAAAGACATAGTATAGTATGTCGAAAAAAGTCATAGTATATAGTATTTCGAAAAAAGTAATTAAAAAGTCATAGCATAGTATGTCGAAAAAAATGATAAAAAAGTCATAGTATAGTATGTTGAAAAAGTAATTAAAAAGTAATAGTATAGTATGTCGAAAAAAAGTAATAAAAGTCATAGTATAGTATGTCAAAAAATGTCATAGTATAGTAAGTCGAAAAAAGCCATAGTATAGTATGTCAAAAAAAGACATAGTATAGTAACTTGCAAAAAGTGATAAAAAAGTCAAAGTATAGCATGTCGAAAAAGTAATTAAAAAGTCATAGTACAGTATGTTGAAGAAAGTGATGAAAGTCATAGTATAGTATGTCAAAAAAGTCATAGTATAGTATGTCGAAAAAAGTCACAGGCTGTGTCTCAAATCGCCTACTTGCACACTTCACACACTTAGTTTTAAGTATATAGTGTAGATAACGAAAAAGTCAGTGCACTGAAAGTACCCGGATGACCCCCTAAAAAAAGTAAAAAAGTTCAGTGTAGAACGATGGACACTACGCACACTAAACCTGCGCCATCTTGACTACAAAGCGGAAAGGGGAGGGACCAGGGACGTTGACCGGCAGCTGATTGGACGAACGCGTCACGTGCATATTAGCTCTCGCAGATTTTACATCCGAGCTTAATGGCGGCCAGATGGCGGCTCGTTTGGAATACGATCTCGAATTTTACGAAAATAGTTCACCGAAACGTGTTTCTGAAGACATTTTAAGCGAGAAATAGGCCATGCAGTTGCTGAATCTGTCTTCGTTTCAGATCAACTAAGGTCAGTTTAGAAGATTTTCATCAGATTTTGAGAGGCGGCGAGCCGAGCCGACCGCTCGTCATTTCCGGTAAGTGCTTTATCATAAGTGTTCCATTTGGGACAATACTAACCATCGACAGTGGGCACTACGGCAGTAAGTGGTCAGTGTACATTAGCAGTGTACTGACCGAAGTAGGCGGTTTCAGACACAGCCATAGTATAATATGTTGAAAAAAGTGATAAAAGTCATAGTATAGTATGTCGAAAAAAAGTCATAATATAGTATATCAAAAAGTTATAAAAAAGTCATAGTATATAGCATGTCTAAAAAGTGATAAAAGTCATAGTATAGCATGTCAAAAAAGTAATTAAAAAGTAATTGTATAGTATGTCGAAAAAAGTGATAAAAGCCATAGTATAGTATGTCAAAAAAAGGACATAGTATAGTAACTCGCAAAAAGTGATAAAAAAGTCATAGTATAGTATGTCGAAAAAAGTCATAGTATAGTATGTCGAAAAAAGTCATAGTATAGTATGTCAAAAAAGTCATAGTATAGTATGTCGAAAAAGTAATTAAAAAGTCTTAGTATAGTATGTCAAGAAAGTATGTCAAGAAAGTCATAGTACAGTAAGTCGAAAAACGTCATAGTATGGTATGTCAAAAAAGTCATAGTATAGCATGTCAAAAAAGTAATTAAAAAGTAATAGTATAGTATGTCGAAAAAAGTGATAGAAGTCATAGTATAGTATGTCAAAAAAGTCATAGTATAGTAAGTTGAAAAAAGCCATAGTATAGTATGTCAAAAAAAGACATAGTATAGTATGTCGATAAAAGCCATAGTATAGTATGTCAAAAAAAGGACATAGTATAGTAACTCGCAAAAAGTGATAAAAAAGTCATAGTATAGTATGTCGAAAAAAGTCATAGTATAGTATGTCGAAAAAAGTCATAGTATAGTATGTCAAAAAAAGTCATAGTATAATATGTCAAAAAAAGTGATAAAGTCATAGTATAGTATGTCGAAAAAAGTCATAGTATAATATGTCAAAAAAGTGATAAAAGTCATAGTATAGTATGTCAAAAAAAAGTCATAGTATAATATGTCAAAAAGTTATAAAAAAGTCATAGTATATAGTATGTCTAAAAAGTGATAAAAGTCATAGTATAGCATGTCAAAAAAGTAATTAAAAAGTAATAGTATAGTATGTCGAAAAAAGTAATAAAAGTCATAATATAGTATGTCAAAAAAAGTCATAGTATAGTAAGTCGAAAAAAGCCATAGTATAGTAACTCGCAAAAAGTGATAAAAAAGTCATAGTATAGTATGTCGAAAAAAGTCATAGTATAGTATGTCGAAAAAAGCCATAGTATAGTATGTCGAAAAAAGTCATAGTATAGTATGTCGAAAAAAGTCATAGTATAGTATGTTGAAAAAAGTCATAGTATATAGTATTTCGAAAAAAGTAATTAAAAAGTCATAGCATAATATGTCGAAAGAAATGATAAAAAAGTCATAGTATAGTATGTTGAAAAATGTCATAGTATAATATGTCGAAAAAAGTGATGAAAGTCATAGTATAGTATGTCAAAAAGTTATAAAAAAAGTCATAGTATGTAGCATGTCTAAAAAGTGATAAAAGTCATAGTATAGCATGTCAAAAAAGTAATTAAAAAGTCATAGTATGGTATGTCAAGAAGTCATAGTACATTAAGTCGAAAAAAGTCATAGTATGGTACGTCAAAAAAGTCACAGTATAGCATGTCGAAAAGAGTAATCAAAAAGTCATAGTATAGTGTGTCAAAAAAAGTCATAGTATAGTAAGTCGAAAAAAGTCATAGTATAGTATGTCGCAAAAAGTGATAAAAAAGTCATAGGATAGTATGTTGAAAAACGTCATAGTATAATATGTCGAAAAAAACTGATAAAAGTCATGGTATAGCATGTCAAAAAAAAGTCATAGTATAGCATGTCAAAAAAAGTAATTAAAAAGTCATAGTACAGTATGTTGAAAAAAGTGATGAACGTCATGGTATAGTATGTCAAAAAAAGTCATAGTATAGTAAGTCGAAAAAAGTCACAGTATAGTATGTCGAAAAAGTCATAGTATAGCATGTCGAAAAAGTCATAGTATAGCATGTCGAAAAATTCATAGTATAATATGTCGAAAAAAGTGATAAAAGTTATAGTATAGTATGTCGAAAAAAAGTCATAGTATAGTATGTCAAAAAATTATAAAAAAGTCATAGTATATATATATTGCATGTCTAAAAAGTGATAAAAGTCATAGTATAGCATGTCAAAAAAGTAATTAAAATGTCATAGTATAGTATGTCGAAAAAAGTGATAAAAGTCATAGTATAGTATGTCAAAAAAAGTCATAGTATAGTAAGTTGAAAAAAGCCATAGTATAGTATGTCAAAAAAGTCATAGTATAGTATATCGAAAAAAGTTATAAAAAGGTCATAGTATAGTATGTCAAAAAAGTCATAGTATAGCATGTCGAAACAGTAATTAAAAAGTCATAGTATAGTATGTCAAGAAAGTCATAGTACAGTAAGTCGAAAAAAGTTATAGTATGGTATGTCAAAAAAGTCATAGTATAGTATGTCAAAAAAGTGATAAAAAAGCCATAGTATAGTATGTCGAAAAAAAGACAGTATAGTATGTCGAAAAAAGTCATAGTATAGTATGTCGAAAAAAGTCATAGTATATAGTATTTCAAAAAAAGTAATTAAAAAGTCATAGTATAGTATGTCGAAAAAAATGATAAAAAAGTCATATTATAGTATGTCGAAAAAAGTCATAGTATAGTATGTCGAAAAAAGTCATAATATATAGTATGTTGAAAAAAATGATAAAAAAGTCATAGTATAGTATGTTGAAAAACGTCATAGTATAATATGTCAAAAAAAGTGGTGAAAGTCATAGTATAGTATGTCAAAAAGTTATAAAAAAGTCATAGTATGTAGCATGTCTAAAAAGTGATAAAAGTCATAGTATAGCATGTCAAAAAAGTAATTAAAAAGTCATAGTATGGTATGTCAAGAAGTCATAGTACATTAAGTCGAAAAAAGTCATAGTATGGTACGTCAAAAAAGTCACAGTATAGTATGTCGAAAAAAGTAATCAAAAAGTCATAGTACAGTATGTTGAAGAAAGTGATGAAAGTCATATTATAGTATGTCAAAAAAGTCATAGTATAGTAAGTCGAAAAAAGTCATAGTATAGTATGTCGAAAAAGCTATAGTATAGTATGTCGAAAAAAGTCATAGTATAATATGTTGAAAAGTTATAAAAAAAAGTCATAGTATATAGCATGTCTAAAAAGTGATAAAAGTCATAGTATAGCATGTCAAAAAAGTAATTAAAAAGTAATTGTATAGTATGTCGAAAAAAGTGATAAAAGTCATAGTATAGTATGTTAAAAAAGTCATAGTATAGTAAGTCGAAAAAAGCCATAGTATAGTATGTCGAAAAAGTGATAAAAAAAGCCATGGTATAGTATGTCAAAAAAGTCATAGTATAGTATGTCGAAAAAAGTTATTAAAAAGTCATAGTATAGTATGTCAAAAAAGTAATTTAAAAGTCATAGTATAGTATTTTGAAAAAAGTGATAAAAGTCATAGTATAGTAAGTCGTAAAAAGTGATAAAAGTCATAGTATAGCATGTCAAAAAAGTCATAGTACAGTAAGTCGAAAAAAGTCATAGTATAGCATGCCGAAAAAAGTGATAAAAGTCATAGTATAGTGTGTCAAAAAAAGTGATAAAAAAGTCATAGGATAGTATGTTGAAAAACGTCATAGTATAATATGTCGAAAAAACTGATAAAAGTCATGGTATAGCATGTCAAAAAAAAGTCATAGTATAGCATGTCAAAAAAAGTAATTAAAAAGTCATAGTACAGTATGTTGAAAAAAGTGATGAACGTCATGGTATAGTATGTCAAAAAAAGTCGTAGTATAGTAAGTCGAAAAAAGTCACAGTATAGTATGTCAAAAAAGTCATAGTATAGTATGTCGAAAAAGTCATAGTATAGTATGTCGAAAAAAGTCATAGTATAGCATGTCGAAAAAGTCATAGTATAGCATGTCGAAAAAGTCATAGTATAATATGTCGAAAAAAGTGATAAAAGTTATAGTATAGTATGTCAAAAAAAAGTCATAGTATAGTATGTCAAAAAATTATAAAAAAGTCATAGTATATATATATATTGCATGTCTAAAAAGTGATAAAAGTCATAGTATAGCATGTCAAAAAAGTAATTAAAATGTCATAGTATAGTATGTCGAAAAAAGTGATAAAAGTCATAGTATAGTATGTCAAAAAAAGTCATAGTATAGTAAGTTGAAAAAAGCCATAGTATAGTATGTCAAAAAAGTCATAGTATAGTATATCGAAAAAAGTTATAAAAAAGTCATAGTATAGTATGTCAAAAAAGTCATAGTATAGCATGTCGAAAAAGTAATTAAAAAGTCATAGTATAGTATGTCAAGAAAGTCATAGTACAGTAAGTCGAAAAAAGTTATAGTATGGTATGTCAAAAAAGTCATAGTATAGCATGTCGAAACAAGTGATAAAAGTCATAGTATAGTATGTCGAAAAAAGTGATAAAGGTCATAGTATAGTATGTCAAAAAAAGTGATAAAAGTCATAGTATAGTATGTCAAAAAAAGTCATAGTATAGTAAGTCGCAAAAAGTGATAAAAAAGTCATAGTATAATATGTCAAAAAAGACATAGGATAGTATGTCGAAAAAACTGATAAAAGTCATGGTATAGTATGTCGAAAAAAAGTCATAGTATAGCATGTCGAAAAAAAGGAATTCAAAATTCATAGTACAGTATGTTGCTAAAAGTGATGAACGTCATGGTATAGTATGTCAAAAAAATTTATAAAAAAGTCATACTATAATATGTCGAAAAAAGTAATTAAAAAGTCATAGCATAGTATGTCGAAAAAAATTATAAAAAAGTCATAGTATAGTAAGTCGAAAAAAGTCACAGTATAGTATGTCAAAAAAGTCATAGTATAGTATGTCGAAAAAGTCATAGTATAGTATGTCGAAAAAGTCATAGTATAGCATGTCGAAAAAGTCATAGTATAGCATGTCGAAAAAGTCATAGTATAATATGTCGAAAAAAGTGATAAAAGTTATAGTATAGTATGTCGAAAAAAAGTCATAGTATAGTATGTCAAAAAATTATAAAAAAGTCATAGTATATATATATATTGCATGTCTAAAAAGTGATAAAAGTCATAGTATAGCATGTCAAAAAAGTAATTAAAATGTCATAGTATAGTATGTCGAAAAAAGTGATAAAAGTCATAGTATAGTATGTCAAAAAAAGTCATAGTATAGTAAGTTGAAAAAAGCCATAGTATAGTATGTCAAAAAAGTCATAGTATAGTATATCGAAAAAAGTTATAAAAAAGTCATAGTATAGTATGTCAAAAAAGTCATAGTATAGCATGTCGAAACAGTAATTAAAAAGTCATAGTATAGTATGTCAAGAAAGTCATAGTACAGTAAGTCGAAAAAAGTTATAGTATGGTATGTCAAAAAAGTCATAGTATAGCATGTCGAAAAAAGTGATAAAAGTCATAGTATAGTATGTCAAAAAAAGTGATAAAAGTCATAGTATAGTATGTCAAAAAAAGTCATAGTATAGTAAGTCGCAAAAAGTGATAAAAAAGTCATAGTATAGTATGTCAAAAAAGACATAGGATAGTATGTCGAAAAAACTGATAAAAGTCATGGTATAGTATGTCGAAAAAAAGTCATAGTATAGCATGTCGAAAAAAAGGAATTCAAAATTCATAGTACAGTATGTTGCTAAAAGTGATGAACGTCATGGTATAGTATGTCAAAAAAATTTATAAAAAAGTCATACTATAATATGTCGAAAAAAGTAATTAAAAAGTCATAGCATAGTATGTCGAAAAAAATTATAAAAAAGTCATAGTATAGTATGTTGAAAAACGTCATAGTATAATATGTCGAAAAAAGTGATAAAATTCATAGTATATTATGTCAAAAAAGTCATAGTATATAGTATGTCGAAAAAGTGAAAAAGTCATAGTATAGTATGTTGAAAAAAAGTCATAATATAGAATGTTGAAAAAAGTAATTAAAAAGTCATAGTGTAGTAAGTCGCAAAAAGTGATAAAAAAAGTCATAGCATAGTATGTTGAAAAAAAGTCATAGGATAATATGTTGAAAAACGTCATAGTATAATATGTCGAAAAAAGTGATAAAAGTCATAGTATAGTATGTCAAAAAAAGTCATAGTATAGTAAGTCGAAAAAAGTCATAGTATAGTATGTTGAAAAAGTCATAGTATAGGATGTCGAAAAAAGTGATAAAAGTCATAGTATAGTATGTCAAAAAAAGGTCATAGTATAGTATGTTGAAAAAAATAATTTAAAAGTCATAGTATAGTATGTCGAAAAAGTGATAAAAGTCATAGTATAGTATGACAAAAAAGTCATAGTATAGTATGTCAAAAAAGTAATTAAAAAGTCATAGTATATGTCAAAAAAGTGATGAAAAAGTCATAGTATAGCATGTCAAAAAAAAGCAATTAAAGTCATAGTATAGTATGTCGAAAAAGTGATAAAAGTCATAGTATAGTATGACAAAAAAGTCATAGTATAGCATGTCAAAAAAAAGCAATTAAAAAGTCATAGTATAGTATGTCGAAAAAGTGATAAAAATATCATACTATAGTATGCCCAAAAAAGTCATAGTATAGTATGTCGATAAAAGGGATAAAAAAGTCGAAAGAAGTTATAAAAAAAGTCATATATAGTATGTCAAAAAAAGAGATAAAAAAGCCATATTATAGTGTGGAAAAAAGTGATAAAAGCCATAGTATAGCATGACGAAAAAAGTCATAGTATAGTATGTTACAAAAAGTCATAAAGTTATAGTATAGTATGTCATAAAAGGTCATAGTAGAGTATGTCATAAAATATTGAATGATGTAGTACTTCTTTTACTAGAATTTTTGTATTCTAAGGGTTTGTGAAACGAGGAACATCCACATCCTACTTTAGTTCTAGTTTTTGTCTATACCTCATACAACCCCACTTCAAACAATCTTAACTATCCCTAGTACAGCTAAATACTGAGCAAGTCCTTAAAAAAGCTTTGTCAACGAGCCCAGACATGAGACGACTACTTCAAGCTGCCTGTATGTAAAACAAATAGGAGGAAGTTTACCTTGTGCATAGACTGATAAATGCACTTGACCTTTTACAATGTATATGCTATTAATCCTTGTATGTCATTCTAACACATTTGTGATACTTGTATTTTTTGTTTGTTTTGTATGCCTGTAAATGTTCTGTGTATTTCTGTTTGCCGGTCGCTTGCCTTAAATAGCCCCTTGAGGAACGAATAAGTCATTTGAATGGAATTTAATTCATTCTTCACCCCAACTGAAAGACGTCCCATAACAAAACTGAATCTTTTCTAAAAGCACAACCAGAGCCTTCAATTATCAAACTGAAAAACAGTTTTACAGAGGAAAATCATTTTAATCAGTGTGAATATATATATATAAAAAAACAGTACTAGTACTGTACTGTAAATTTCAGACATTGTGGACAACCAACCCCCATTCATCACTTTGAAATCATAAAAAAAAGATAATATACATTTCCAGGAAGTCAAAGTTTGGCTCATCATTTACATTCT
The DNA here is from genome assembly GCA_023631565.1 of Gymnocephalus cernua. NCBI lineage: Eukaryota > Metazoa > Chordata > Actinopteri > Perciformes > Percidae > Gymnocephalus > Gymnocephalus cernua. The sequence continues at coordinate 25,580,050 of CM042434.1, read as the reverse complement.
GACATAATCACAGTTCTGACAATATAGTTTGCTATGTGAAGCTAATTTTCTGGTCGTTTCTTCACAATGGAGACAACTGAAAACAATCCAGTCGTACATATGCAATTGCTAACAACTCGTTGTCATATTCAGTCTTTAAATCTTTATTTTTGTAAAAGCAAGAGGTGAAGGAATTCACTAGTTTTCAATACAGCTCTACTCTGAATCATCTCAACCCCCAATCGTTTTTAGAAAAACAAGATTTAAAGACATTAAACAGTTGATTAAAGTTATTGGCTCCTTGCATTTCCTTACAGGGTGATTGAATGTTTGGTTACACTTTACATGAAGGTATCTACATAAGAGTGACATGACACTGTCATGAACGTGTCATAAACATTTTGAACAAGTCATAAATGCTTATGACATAACGCTTCTTTTAGTATTCTGTTTTAGTCATGACAAGTTATGGTTATGGTTATGGTTAGAGTTAGGGTTCATGTGTCATGACAGTGTCATGTCACTCTTATGTAGATACTTCAAGTAAAGTGTTACCGAATGTTTATTGATTTAAAACAGTACAGCAATCAAATGAAATGTCCTCAAGCAACTGACAAGTATTTTACCGCTGAATAATCGCTGAATAATGATGAGTCCACAAAATCCGACATGTAAATTACAATTAAACAAGCCTCATCTTTAAAGCTGAACTCTGTGATGATCATCCGTCATGACTTTTCTGACTGTGTAGACATGCTTCTGTGTCAGGATTCAGAACATTTAAGAAAAGAGCTTTCCAATCAAGAGCTGAGAAAGGTTGTTTCTTGCCAACAGAGCTGAAATGATTCAAAGATTTCGGACGTTGTGCGGAAACACAGCAGACAGGATGGGATGAGTACATGCATGTGAAATCCCTCCCAACAGTGTCATATACTGTACGTTAGTCAAACAGAACCTACATTTATTGTTATAGTGTTACCTCTTGGGGTACCAAACAGACGGGGTTTTGCTACATAATGACCGCTTTTAGACAATCACAGGAATGTTTTTAAAGTTTAGTTTAGTACATTTGATTTGCAATTGCCCTGATAGGTAAACCCTCGTCTGGTAGTCCAAGTTAAATCAAACTACTTGTGCATTGTTAAAACACCAAGTCAAGGAGAGCATAACTGTGCAAAAAGAAAAAGGAAAAACGCTCAGTTTAACAAGGCAAAAACAAATGTCAAGCTCCATTGACAAGGGGAGGAGAAAAATCAGCTAATTTTACTTTCTTTCATCATGCGAGGGTGACAATGGAGAATCATTTTTGGCTTGTGTACCCTTGTGAGACAGCAACAATTCAACCAAAGAGAGAATACTGGAGGAAGCAGAGCAGCTGAAAATAAGCCAGCAATTCACAAGACAAAAAACGTATCATTGTAGAACACTTTGGAAGCAAACACATGAGACAATAATGAAGTGCAGTGGGAGAATATTGCGTGTAATCCTATAAATCATCTCCTGACCTCCAGGTGGAGAAACGCTGTCGTAAAGCTGTAAAATACAACTGCAGACAAGAAGGACCTTCAGCTTGACAAGTTGTCTGATTTAACAACAGCTAGGTATTCTTACACAGGCACCGCCATATAAGAGGAGAGCGTTTTGACTCACAGCCTTGTGATTGACTATTTTCATCATCGATTAATGTATTACGTTTTTTAAATTAAAGCTAGAATGTGGGGCTTTTACATATAAATGAACGTGCGTTACATTCAAGCCCTTGCCAAAGAAAGCAAGAAAGCATATTTTTCAAAATGTAGAAATATTCCTAAAAGTTGCTTAATAGATAAAATGTAACATTGTGATAAAGTAAATGTTATATGATACCTAGCTTAGCGAAGATAGACAAAATGTTTTTTCTCCCCTAGGGTTTCCAGATTGTGACCGCAAGAGGTTGTTATTACAATGTACTGGGTGGGAATTTCCATCTTAGTCTTTACTTCTGTCCAGCATGGCACGGTACAGAAGGAGACGCTGTGGAAATCCAGACAGACGTCATTTTACTCCAGCATTTGAAAAGTCTGACAATATTCTGAGACATGGGCGAGGGCGTCCTCCATGACCACACGATGGAAAACGTTTGAGCAAACGGTCAGGCTTGACATGAAACTTCATATTTAGGGATGTTTGAGGAAACTGCTGAATGAGAAATGTTGGTGTAAGGCATAATCCAGAAACCATTACCAGATCCACAAATAGTCTGTGGTGAGAGAGAACGACCGCTCACCAGGCCACATGCTGCTAAATGTGGGCTGCGACTGTTAATTTTGTCCTTTTGGCTGGGACAGAACAAAAGGAGAGTTTCCCCCGCGATGACGTTTCAGAGCCTTAGGAGGTTAGGAGTTCAGACCGCAGGGGCAACACAATGCCCAGAAATGGCTTCCACTTGACAGGCTGACACCACCTCGTCACCCCGGCTGGGAGGTCCGACTGGTCTCCTGTCACAGACTGGAGGACTGGGAGGGATGGTACGGTCCATTCACCTGGGATGGAGGAGAAGAAAAGTTGAGGTTAACACAGATCACATGAGCCAGAAGTGGTACATCATATTAAGTTTGATTTGTTATACTATACTGCATTTCACCTTGTACTATATCTTATATTCCATACTATATTATACTACTGTTTTATTACATTATATACTATAATTGTGGACCTCAGGAAGAATAGTTGTTACTACCATAGATAAAATAAAAAATAAATACAGTGTATCAGATTTCCATATTAATACAGACACATAAGGATCATTACTTATTCATCTACTTCTACTCCACTACTCAACATTTGTCTGACAGCTTTAGTTACTTTTCAGATTACTTTTTCATCCCCTTCCAGTCCAGTGAAAACCATGTATCTCCCGATGTGTTGATGTGGAATGTTTGTAATAAACTGAAGGATGAAGTGTTCTTTGTGTGTTAATTCTCCTACTTCTTAAGCTGAATAACGTATTTGAAAAGCCTCTTGGATCAGCTGGATAATGCATCGTCTCAAAGCTGAAAACAGGGCTGTTTTTCTGACACCATGAAAAGTTGACGTTTTAGAGATACGTGGTTCTCACTGGACAGCGATGCTACAAACATGATGATCTAATAGAATATGATGCATTGCTGTAGATTAAACCATAGTATATAAAGGAGTTCAAGTTAGCACAACGTTAAACGTCTACAGCAGTAAAATGCAGCATGCAAGGAATATTAATCCAGAAACGCTGCCAGGGGACATTTTACTGCACAATGAGTACTTTTTTCATGTTTTAAGTACATTTTAAAGCAGGACTTTTACTTGTAGAGGAGTATTTTCGCACTATTGATACTTTTTCTTAAGTAAAAGATCTGAATATTCCTTCCACCACTGGGTAACAGAATCAACTGTTTCAGAAAAATGAACAGCAAATATGTCCCTTTAGAAAGGACACAGCCCCTCTCTGGACCAACTGGTAACAGAAATGTCACAGCAGTGACATAATAAGTCCTAATAGGTTGATCTTTTTTTTTTGTAGTGGTCGACTCTGAAGGAGGTGACAGGCTCAGTATTGTGAATCAGCTGCACTCAACTAAGAACTGGAGAACATATATTTGGGTGGGTCAAGTCAAACACGTTCTAAATATGAGAAACACTTCTCCCTATTCTGACTTGCAGTGATAGTTGCAACAGTGGCAAGTGGCTCCCTGGGTAGTCTGGGTCACTGGAATACATTTCTAGGATAAAGCCTGACCTAATGTCAGCCTTGGCCCCCCTGCTTCCGCTCGGTGTGCGTTGCCTTTCTCAAAATCCAAGAAAAAAAGCCTGCAATATATCATGAGAAAGGACACAATTATGCCCCCTTTGGTCATCTGTGATACACTGCAGATCTGAAAAGGATCACAGGTCAACCCCTGTTCATTTCCGCTGGACTTGTCTGCATAATTACTTCCCCTTCCTTGATTTCTTCTCCTTTACTGTTCTAACTGTGGCACCGTGGCTGTAACCGTGACAACCAGATTGACTTCAGACAAACAGTGTTACAAATTATTCAACTGACAAAACAAGAGGTGGAAATGGGGCTCGTTTATTTTCCTTTTGATGAAACATAATCTTGGGAGGTTTTGTACCTTTTTTGAATGGGAGGCCTTCAGTGAAGTAGAGCTGAATGTGGTCTTTATCTTACAACTTTCCAGGAAAGCTATAATTAGCTGAAGTCAGAGGTAACTCAAGCTCACCTGTTTTTCTCTCATGCTGCTTATCAGTGTTACAGGTGGTGTATTATATAATTGTGAAATACCTTGGGACTGAGTGTGCATGTGTGTTTGTAACGAAGGGCTGGTGTAAGCTCTTAATCTAAGTCCTTAAAATACAGTTTTTCCCCCTTTAAGAAGCTTTTCTCGATCAAATAACAGATTTTTTGGTTACTTGGGGGCAGCTCAAACAAGCTGTGAACACAATGTCATATCAGCTTTTAAGTTTATTTAACTTATTTACACATTCATCAGATATGGAGCAACATATCATGAATTTTGTGATCGTAAGTCCTATAGTCTCTCTCTTTTAGCTCTGGGTTAAGTCTCTAAGGGAAATATCTGTCTCTTTAGCTGCTAAATGCTTCACTATGTCCACAAGCTAATCTCCAACTGTGTCTGTCTGCAATTTAGTGCTGAGCAGATAGTGCACAGTGGGCTTTTATAGCTTTTTCGGCCAAAAACCAAAGCGGTTAGAGTGAACCAAAACATTAAAGTTGGACAGTTAACAATGAGCTGAAACTCATTAAAGGAGACATAATAAAAATATCGACTATAGCCTTTAAGGTTTTTAAAATCATCATATAATATGTTCTATATTTTCTCAGGTAACCAATAATCTGTGTTCTATTGGAACACCCAATAATCTGTCTGTGATGTGGTGTCTCCTAAAAGTCTTCATTTTTAGTGAACAAAAGGAATCATTCATTCCTGGACTCCAGCACCAGCACCGTAATTCAGCCCAGCAGAGCAAACTATTTCTGGGTAACAGCAACACACAGATGTTGATATGAATATTATTGCCCAGTTCGCTGGCTGCAGTGCTGAAAGGACGAAATGCACCGTAACACAGCTTTAAGAGGAGGCCAGCCCATTGTGTTCACATACTTACAGTTACATTCCCTGCAAGAGACGGAGGTTACCCTAAAAGTAAGTTCCTGGTGTGTAAGCGAAGCCATAGAGAAAACTAAAACACTGGCAATGAAAGCATCTCCAGACTACTGAGGCAGACATAGCGTAGCATAGCATCTGACTACAACACGTAGTGCCACTGCGCTTACCAGGCAAAAGTGATTTTAAAATGTATTGCAAAAATAATAATATAACCAAAGCCCTAATCAGTGCAGTCTGTAATTATAAGAACAGTCTTGTTTTGGCTCTGGCTCTTGTTTATCTAAAGTTCATGATGAGCTTAAAATATGGGTACCATGAAATGAAACGTCAACTACTTATATATTAAAGGGATAGTTTGGATATTTTATAGTGGGGTTGTATGAGGTACTTAACTGTAGTCAATGTATGTGGACGTGAAAACCTTTCTGACGTCCCAGTGTGACACATTTCTTTTTAAACAGCTGGCTGAAATTCAAAACAGTCACACTGCAACTCTTTCACATGGGTCAGAGGACAAGAATACAACTTAAAATAAAAGTAAGTGTGAGTTACATCAGTCTTCTTACAGCACCAGAGCCTTGTTAAATTAAAGCTATTGACACCAATGACTTCATCCAATTGTCTTCACATTAGATCCCAACGTTCGAAGGGAAATTAACACAGAGCACCCTGGACAATCTCACTTTAATTGAGTTTGTCGGCTAACTGATTCATACGTGTCATTTCTGACAATGCACGCAAACACACATACACACAGTAAACAAGTCATTAGCTGATTGTTACCCCGTGTAACCCTGTAAATGAAAAGACTTCAGGCATTTCTTTTCCTCATTCCCTCTCTGCTTTGCTTTTCTACTTCAAAAACAGCTGATGAATAGTGCTTGGAATAAAACACACATTGGTGTAAGCGTTTCAGTGTTCGGATTTGGCATGTGAGAAGGTGGAAATCTGCGAGGGGTTAGGTTTCCATTGTAAACACAATAAGCTGGGGCGATGCTGGGCTAGAGGGTATCTAACTGGAAACACAGTCCAACTCCTTCTTCCAGGTAATGCGATACCAATGTATTGTTGCAGGTAAGCAACTTGCATGTCCAAAATGAGAACTTCAAGGATTTCGAGAATTACTTTGCAATGATTTCATAAAGTTTTATAGACTATACAGTCTCAGAATAGATTGAGGTGGTTATAGATGATATGCCAATTACATCTCTGTGTGCATCTGTGCGTGCATTGTAGATTAATCTCTATAATATATATACAAGTTTATTTGTGTGTGTTCTGCTGCTTACCCGTGCGTCATACTCCAGAACAAACGGAGGGATGTCAATCTGCTCAGGTTTGACGCACGTGAAGAGCTGCTGCAGGTTGTCCAGGTAGCGAACCTTGTCCTTCATCCCAGACACACTGAAGGTGGTGAAGAACCAGGTTGAGACCTGAAATGAGCAGGGGGAAAAGAAGAAAGAGAGAGGAAATGAGAAAAGGACACTTCATCGGTTAGAGATGGCATTTGATCTTGATTTACCAGGATAATAATCTTGCCATAACCAACAAAGACAAAACTCAACACAACTTTCTAAAACAAACAACATACCTAGATTAAATCTAGACTTAGTCTAATGAACATTTAATGATCCCAAAGGAGATGTTTGGTAAATGGAGCAAAAAGTATTGCAATTCCAGTAAACAGCAAAGAAACAGATATAAGCCAGAGAGCGTATATCTCCGCCAAGGCTGCACAATTCTCTAGAAATGTTATTATAATGTTAAAAAAATATTTAGAAGTCTTTGATTTTGCATCTGGGTCAGGATTAGCATCTAAATACATACTGTGATGGACAAGCATGATTTTGTGGATATTACCCAATTCTGGGAATGCTAGGGCTTTGTCCCAGGACACATAACCCCTGTTAAGGAAAAACTCAGGAGCAGCACAACTCATTTCACATACGTGAAGAAGGTTCGGGAGACTTTGATCAATTACACAGCAGCATTTAATGAACGCTCAATTGAGGAGACAATTAAGGCAGGCAGTAGAGTTTAACCACGATGTGTTATTGTGGAGTGTGTCCCAACTCTCTGAAGTTCCTGTCTTCCTCAAGGTGGATTAAACTCATGCTGGACGGCGTTACGTTTAGCTGAACCTTTAAGGTAAACAAAGTAATAAAGTGTGGCAGGACCACCGACTTCCAAAAGCAGACAGTCCTGAGAGAAAACATTCCCATAACACGCAGCTGTCTACATTCTGTAGAGATAAACATAATTATACATGAACAGGTTTGGTTATCAGAGACAGGCCGAATATTCTCGTCCCTTGACCTGTGACCTATGAATGACCTGATGTTGTCTAAGCTTTCACTTTAGTCTCATCATACCACAACATGGTGTTTTCTGGAAATTCCACCACAACCACCAAGCCATTTAAAATGATTGTGTTGCTGTAGCGGACTAATTTTGCAGGGCTGATTGCAATTGCACAATACATTAAAGTGCAATTCCAGCGAAAATTGACCAAACGTCAAACGTCAAAACACGTCAAATAAGCCGTGGAGACAGTATTTTTCGTCGATCAACCACTACAGAGCTTGGCCCAGCATATGCTACAGCTCCAAATCACAAACAGTGGACGAGAATTATAATATAATATTGCCGGAAGGGACTACAGGCAGTCAGGTGTTGGCTCGGAGTAGACAAGGCCAAGGCAAGAATCATCACATAGGAACTGAAATGGCGGAGTCTAATCAGACAAGCGACTTTTTTTATTTTGATGGGCTGAACACCTGACTGCCTGTAGTCCCTTACGGCAATAGACGTGCGAGATCTCGTGTGATATTTCGGTGCTGAGGATATGGCTGCAGAGACGGTTTGGTAAGTTTTCTTAACGGTCTTCTGTGATAAACTCCGGGTTCGCTAATTGTTGGTGCTTCGTTTTATGTGTAGGGACCCTGAACAAGGTTTGGTGCCGTTTTGAACAATATTACTGGTTAAAAAATGCGTTTGGCTTACAGCCCCTATCTCGTCCACTGTTTGCGATTTGGGGCTGTAGCATATGCTGGGCTAAGCTCTGTAGTGGTTGATCGACAAAAAATACTGTCTCCACAGCTTATTTGACGTGTTTTAATGCAGAAAAACAACTTTTGGTCAATTTTCGCTGGAATTACACTTTAACTGTAATGCATCGTGGCAGGTTATGTAGTACACAATTAGTAAAACATTGCCAACCAAGTATAGTAAAATAATATTACATATAAAAACAAACAAATTAAATTTGTTTTAAGGTTGACTAAACTAACCAAATTTGGTTTTTAATGGTGGAAAATATCTCTCAATGGAAATGAAAAGGAAAAAAATAAGGAATATAATAGATGATGTTGCCTTTATAAGCCAAAACATAGTGATTTATTCAGTTGAAATATATGAATGACAGACCGACAATAACACTTCTATAACTCCTATGACCAGCAATTCTACTTTTACTACTAATACTACCATTTATTATTCATGGTACTTGTATTCAAGTTTCTGGGTGTCCACATCTCTGAGGACCTCTCTTGGACCCTCGACACCTCTACCCTGATCAAGAAGGCTCACCAGCGTCTCTTCTTTCTGAGGAGACTCAAGAAGGTCCACCTGTCTCTTCAGATCCTGGTGAACATCTACCGCTGCACCATCGAGAGCATGCTCACCAACTGTGTCACAGTTTGGTATGGCAACTGCTTTGCCCATGACCGGAAAATACTGCAGAGGGTGGTGAAAACTGCCCAATGCATCATCGGTTCCTCACTACCCTCCATCGAGGGTATCCAGGGCAAGCGATGCTTGCGTAAGGTGCGCAGCATCATCAAAGACTGTTCTCACCCCAACCACAGACTGTTCACCCCACACCCCTCCGGGAGACGTTACAAACCTCTCCGCACCCGTACCAGCAGGTTCAGAGGGAGCTTCTTTCCAGCAGCTGTCACCCTACTGAACTCTAGCTCTGCACTCCGGTGACAATTAACCAACTAAGCCCTCATTTATTTACAAATATACATACTGTAATCACACCTATACATAGCCATACAAATGTACATACTGTAATCACACCTATACATAGCTACTGCTCCACATACACCTATTCTACTCCTCTTATGTTACCACACTGCACATAGCTGTACATACTGTACATATCTGTCTATATGGTTCATACAGAATATCCATATTTATTCTGCTTTTCCTATTATATATATTCTGCGAATACACTGCATATATCTATAGTATTTGTACTACTATTACAATGTCACTGCTAAGGGTGCTCCGATCAGGATTTTTGGGGCCGATCACCGATTGCTGGAAGACGTATCGGCCGATACCGATCACCGATCACTTTTATGAACTGAAAATTACGCCATTACGTAACAGTCACACATCTAAAAAATGTCCTTTCAATCACTGCAGACATTTCTTCAGCACACACACACACACACACACACACACACACACACACACACACACACACACACACACACACACACACACACACACACACACACACACACACACACACACACACACACACACACACACACGGGGAAACAGCTGTTTGAGTGGCGCCGGAGCTGCTAGCTACACGACTCCGCTCTGCCTTAGCGTTAGCTAACTTTGAAAACTCCTCATCCTCCTTTCTGTGACTAACCTTCAAATGTCTGATGAGGTTGGTGGTGTTGAAATGTCTCTGGAGCTTTCGGCCTCGTGGTATTTCCTTGGCACACACGTTGCAAATCGCTAATGTATTGTCTTTTTTCCCAGATATCAATGAGTCAGCGGACCACCGGCGGTGCTCCAGAGGCAGTAGAAGCGTCAGAATTGCGTAATCGCAAACACGTTTGCCGGAGCACCACCGGTGGCAGCCGCTTTTTAAAAGCGGTAGCCAACCCCTGTTCAACCGCCGTTCAGACACCTTGCCAGACACCTTGCCAGACCGCTGAATGTAGGGACTCCGCCATTTTAGCTCCATGTTGAAAATGTTTTCACGAGTAGTGCGCTCTTAATACATCCATGGTAGTGCGTCATCTGATCGGCATTTATGGAGACCACCGATCAAACTATTTAAAGCCATTATCGGCCGATACCGATCGGTGACCGATTGATCGGAGCACCCTTACTGCTACTACATTGCACATATCTGTACATGTTGTTCATACATTGTTCATATTACATAGCTATATTTATTCTGCTTTTATAACACTACAATATATGTCATTGTCCTGTCTATGCACAACCTGTCTACACTTGAATATCACATTGCACTTTTCGTTTTTTTCACTTCTGGTTGTCCAACTGCATTTCTTTGTCTTTGTACTTGTACTCTGCACAATGACAATAAAGTTGAATGTAATCTAATCTAATCTAACAGGAATGTAAACACTGATATAATCCTCTAGGCCTGAATACACAGTAAATTCTGTTGACACTGCAAATATCAATATACGTATGACAAGACGTATTCTTACCTTAGAGCGAAATGTTGGATGTACAAAGTAGAAGGCCTTTAAATTCTTTTTAAACCTGTAATACATCAAACAGAATACTTTACAGAAAGGAATGATTCACTACTCCTAAAATACAACAGAAGAAAACACAGACTTTGACAGATTAAGTGACAAGGATTAATCCTCTGAAAGAGAAGATGTATGTAAAGTCACTGTAGTTGTGTCCAAAGGTGCGAGATCCCAAAAAACACAACTTCAAAGACTTTAGTTTCAGCCTATCCATCAGCAAGGAAACATTTACCACATACTTGTAGATATTCACAAACATCTGCAGCACAGCGACCTTTAATTAAACAGTGCCTATAAAAAATAATTATACCCCTTTGAAATTAAAAAAGTCCTAAATTAAAAAAATTTAAAAAAATGTAAAAGATTTTTTAAAAAAAGGCAACAGTTCTGATTTTTTTTTAAATATTTTGTAGAGCCACCTTTAGCTTTAATGACAGCCAGCACTCTTTTTGTAAATGTCTCTACCAGAATTGTTCGAGTTCAGTCGCATTTTTTCTTTCTTCGTACTTTTAATTTTTTTATTTTACTTTTAGTTTTACTCCTGTTTTATCGAATCAGTTCTTACTTTCTCTTTTATCTGCTGGCACGGGTCACTTTCTATTTAACAGAAAAATCGCATGAAAGGCATCGTGAAGGTGTGCAGCAAAATTGTGGGCACACCTTTTTAGATGAGCTAAATGATCTGTATAAGGCCAAATCTTTGAAGAAGACGAGAGCCATGCTGGCTGATCCGAGTCATCCCTTGTGGGGTGAATTTCGGTTGCTACCCTCCGGGCTTAGATATAGTCTGCTGTGATGCAGCACGAATAGATTCAAAAAGTCATTCATCCTGGCTGTTATTCCCATGATTAATAACATCCTCTAAATTATGTGTACTGTTGTTAGGTTTATTTGTTGTTCTTTGATGTGTATATTGTTACTGCTGCTGTAAACCAAATTGCCCCTTGGGGATAATAAAGTGACCTCGACCTTGACTTCCACTGAATTTGTGTCAGGGATCAAGGACATTCACCTTCCTATGCTTAAGCCACTGCGTTGTTTTTTTTCTGGTGTGTTTTGGGTTGCTGAACCGCCTGCCCATCTTCAGCTGTCTAGCAGAGGGCAGCAGGTTTTCATAAAAAAATTGGATGTACTTGCTAGCATCCATTATCCCTTCAATCCTGACCAATTGCCCAGTCCTCGCTGATAAGAAATACCCCAACATAATATTTCCACCACCATGCTTCACTCTAGGTATGCTGTATTTTAGGGTGGTGTACTGTTTTTTTTCCCCGCCAAACATAGCGCTTGGAGTTCAGTCCAAAAAGTTCAATCTGAGCAAAAAACATTTGACATGGCATCAGAATCTTTCAAATGTTTGTTTGCGAGTGCAAACAAGCCTTGGGGCCCTATCTTGCATCCGGCGCAGCACAAAGCCTGACTCAAGTGTCTTTGCTAGTTTAAGACCGACGTAGTTGTCAATTTCCCGTCCAGCGCCCGCGTCGTTTAAACAGCAAATGCACCTGCGCCTATCTTTGCACCCATGGGCGTGCTGGTCTTACAGGGACGTGTTTTCTGGTGAATTCTTGGCGTATTGCTATCTTGAGGCAGCGGGAAGTGATCGCGCCATTGATCAACAAAAACCTGGTCTAAAGTCAATAGCGCAGCATTTCATTGTTATTTTAACAAGAAATTAGTAATATAAGCCATGGCTTATGCACAGTGTGTGCACACTATGCTTGTTACACACACAGGGAAGCGCAGCAGCACACAAACATGCAAAATATTACAAATAAAATATTACGGTGCAAGTGACCTTGGGTACCATGAAAGGCGCTATATAAGTCCAAGTAATTTTATTATTATTATTATTATTATTATATTATTATTATTATTATTATTATTATTATTATTATTAGGTAATGATTTTGATAGAAAATGATGTATAGGCACAGTACATTTCAATTCAATTCAATTTATAGTATCAAATCATAACAAGACTTATCTCAAGACACTTTACAGATAGAGTAGGTCTAGACCACACTCATGTGCAGTGTGTGCAGTGTGTGGAGACTGCTTAAGGCCAGTGTACTTGTCATTTAACAACTCATCTTTGTGCAGAAGATCAATATTTAATAGCCTGGATAATGTATACACAGACAAGCGTAGCTACTCTGCAAAGTTTGACTTTAGTTAGTACATACATACATACAACAATGAAGACACTGCTTGTGCTAATCATCCAGTTTGTTCCAAAAATAAATAAAAATGCAACAGCACATTAATTCCCGGACAAGAGCTACCAGACCCTGAATGTTATGTAATGTATGTAAAACATAATGGTATGTAATAATATTCTGAGAAAATCATATATTTTCTTGTCAACAAATCAAATGAAAAGACCAAAACCAACAATTATTGATCACATTTACAGTATAATATTCCACTGTGCCATTGAGCTCCATTATTGTATAATTGTTGACAATGTATTATAACAGTAGTATTTCCATGGATCCCCTCTTGGCCCTGTTGGGTCTCTGTAAATTATAGAATGTGGTCTAGATCTACTCTATCTGTAAAGTGTCTTGAGATAACTTGTGATATGATTTTACACTATAAATACAATTGAATTGGCTTTTCCTCCAGCCACCAATCAGTTTGTCAATTTGTAGACAAGATATCTCAAAATATCCATTCCTTTTTTATAAATTGCCAATGCTTGAATTTCTGAGTTCTCTACTCTTTCTGTAATATTCTGTATTGGACAGTGTGTTAATGGACAGTGTTAGTTATCGCAGCTGCCACAGTACAATGTTTTTACTTTGCTGCACTGATCTGAACTAATACGATGTCAGAATCACCTAACTGAAGGTAAACTTGTCCCTAAGGGGGAGTCAAAACAGCCAGCAAAGAAAACATTTTAGTCACTTCCATGATCTCATTCCCTGAGCTACTGGCCAGAGGTGTGGATTGGAATAGACTGGTAAATGGAGAGCTTTACCTTCAGACAAAGCTCTTTTTACCAGGACAGTCTGGTTCAACACAGCCAAAAGCACAGATGGTGCACCAATCCAGCCTGTCAATCTCACACACCTCACTATCACCTTATGAAAAGACAGACCCCAAGACACTTGAACTACTTCACTAGTGGCAGCAACTCAGTCCTAACCAGCAGGGAGCAATCCACCATTATCTGGGAAAGTACCATGAACTCAGAACCAGAGGTGCTGACCCCAGCCACTTCACCCTTGGCTGCAAACCGCCACAGTGTGTGCTGGAGGTCTCGGTCCAATGAAGCAAGAAAACCACATGATTGGCAGAAAGCAGAGATGCAATCCTGAGGTCACCCAACCAGTAAAAGCCAGTTAAACCAGTGATTCCGTAATAATTGGGAGCATACTCTGACCTTCCTTGTTTAAAAGATGGGAGCCACAGTCTGCCAGTTAAGAGTCACTGTCCCATATTTGGGAGCTCCAAAATACCCAGACCCTCAGGGTGAATCTCTGAAACCAACAAACCTGAAGTAACCTTAAGTGTAATTACAAACCAAATATCAGCAGTTGACAGGTCATCTATAATCTACTCAGCACTGGTAGTGAAGACTTGGCAGTTCATTTCATGGCAGTACTCTGACCATAATACGCCACATTTGCGACAGTTTGCAGTGTCATGCCACACACACACACACAAAGCGGTGGTCTGGCTGGGGGAAGCTGCATCTGCTCATATAACACAAAACAGTCAGCCAAGAGAGGGAGGAACTCAATCTTTTAGTTGACAAACTAACTCAGAGGGGAATTAGGAGTACTAAACTATGACGTGGGGCTTCTGCTCTGGTCCAGCACAGGACCCTAAGGAGACAAAAATAATGATCAACCCCATCTGTCTCCTGGAGAAAGTAATCAACGTCTCGCCACTTAACCAGACAGTTTTGGAAACTTTTGTGTTCATGTTTGGCTTTTGTCTGCTCGTTAAATTGTCTGGAGCCAAAATGCATCTGCAGCAAATCAATATCTTAATGGGTTGAACATGCTGGACATGCCAGGCCAGGGTTAGTGGTTTCATTGGCAAAGTAGGTCAAAAATGCCTTACCAAGAAAACCTTGCAGAAACCTTTAATTACATTTACAGATGAAAGTTGTGTTTATATGAAATGTGATCCCTAAACATGATCTGAAACACAAATACCTTTGTGCAGCTTGCAGAGTAGAATACAAAAAAGGGATTGATTCCTACTGGGACTACCTGGCCCTACAATGCTGCAAGGTTCATATACTACCATTCAAAAGCTTTGAATCACCTGTTATATTGATGTTTTTCTTCTTTCCATCAATAATGGCTATTTTAACAGATATAAAAACAGTATAATTTAGACACCGAATGTATTATTTAAATTTGAAAAAGGTTTGGCCTCAAACGAAGAATTAAGTAATTTAAATTTATATTTAGTCGATGTCCCCACAGTGTTGCATGCCAGGGGAGAATACTGTTGAAACCACCACCCCCCTCCCCCCTTCCATTTTGAATTTGTTTTCCAGTCCAGAAAGTGTAAGTGACTCTTGATCATTACTGAACCACAATGGTGGCTCTAAACATGTTGGGAATCTGTTTTTCTTTGGGCCCTCTGAAGTCTACTCAGTGGTTAGATTGAACAGGTGTGAACTGTGATATGTCAGTCTATATGTACTGTATGTTCATCTGATATTTACTGAACTATTAGTGCTAACCCTAGGCTAACCTTCTACTTATATTGTAAAGTTTGAAGAAGAGCTTTGCAAAAGCACCATGTTGCCTGTTAATTCCAGCTTGTTATAGGCTGCATTATTGTGCAATTGACACTGAAAAAGGAAACTTCTTATCTACACACATTGTTATGCCATTTTTTTTTACCAATGACTATTGATTTTTTTCTACTCATATTCAACTGTTTCTCTTTCTGCAAGGTGGAGGGTGGGGGTGTGGCCTTGACCAACTGATACTTCGCTCACTTGAAAGCCATGATGTCTCTCTCTTATGGGCTGGCCAAATTCTCTGGGCGGGCAAGGAAGAGAAAGGGGAGGTAACCTCGTTCCTTATCACCTCATAAGGAGCAAGATTCCAGATCGGGCCATCTGAGCTTTCATTTTCTCAAAGGCAGAGCAGGATACCCAGGGCTCGGTTTACACTTATCGCCATTTCTAGCCACTGGGGGACCATAGGCAGGCTGGGGGAACTCATATTAATGTTAATAAACCTCATAAAGTGAAATTGTCATGCCATGGGACCTTTAAAACATTAACATCAGCTGGTTGGTGGCAGTCAGACCATTCCTAATAGTCCATCTTCTCATAATAAGGTTCCATGAGCCAGAGCTCAAATTTGCAGACAGTTTGGGGGAACTTTAAACAACCTTGACATTTAAAGGTTATTAGCATTACACCCTGAGCTGCTACTCTCTGTGATGAATCAGCAATGTGTACTAAAGCAGTCATGGTTGTTCTTCATAGCTGAATGGGGTTTCCCTGTTCCAATGAAAGGGGAAGCTGAATGAAGGTGTCTTCATTCATATTTTAGCATTTTGTGTAGCACTCTTTTTGTTAGCTCTCTTAATTCTCCACTGTGTGACTGAAATAACCAGCAGATGACTTTTACAGGTTTTGGGTGACATATATATCATGTGAAATAAAAACCAAACACCCGGAATATGTTACTACATTTCAAAGTCTTAAGGACTTAATTGACTGAATTTCCCAGACAGAAGAAGGTTATTAAGGTGTGGCGAAACCAACTGAATGACCAGTTTCAGAGAGTAATGAATAGAAAAACATGGGGGTTAAAAGGTGCATAATGACTGCATGGAGTTTCCCACTGACACAGGAAGCCTGTTCGGTTGTGGTTACTAGAAACTAGAAAGAGACTAGAACTAGAAATGTTTTAACCCATGAAGGCCTGGAGTTTCTCTCTAGCAAGAAAATAAATAAATTCAAAGCAACAACAGTATAGTCTATTTTTATTTTCTGTTCTAAAGCCTTAATGCCTTGTGTTGATGTTGAAGGGTGCTATACAAAAAAAAACCCTGCTTCACATGCGTTATTAAAGCTACAGTACAGTATGCTTACAGTGAATTAAACACTAAATGGATAGTACCTGTTAATCACAACTTGGATCAACTTTCAGGGAACCTAAATACAATTTTATTTCTATGATATAATCTCTCTGTTATAAGATACTGATGCCTTATTGCACAAGGAAAGTGTTTACTCTCTGTGTACATGAATTTGTGATGGATGTTTACAAAAGTCTGTTTCGGTTATAACTTTTGTTTTATCTTCCAGATGACCCTGACTTTGAGGTTTGTTTAAACCAGTCTGATAATCAGACTGCTTGTGTTTCTTGCCTAAAATGCAATTTTTCCATGACTGCAGTGTTGCATCAAACAAGAATATATAAGTTATAAGTTATAGTTAGTTATAGTTATAAGTTAAAATAAGTTCAAACAATGCTTAGCTGCACACTGTTAAAAACAATAGGGTGAAGAACATAGTTACCACTTTACAGTAGACAACACAGAACTGTGAGTCTAATCTGATGGCAGGGTGGAACTGTTAACAATTCTGTTTTTATGGATGTGGCTCCTATTCAGCTTAATGAAAATAGTCATCAATGGTGAACCTAACAGCAGAGTACAAACAGAGCAATGCAATGGCGGGCTGTTACTGATACAAAATCTAACTACATTTGTAGAGCATTTGATGTGATAATGCTCTGAATGTGATGGCAATCTGGAATAAAAAGTATAAAAACAATCTTTGAAGTTTCTCATTAGAATCCGATTTAGATCCAGGGCTGACTTCTGGACTGCATCTGTCGGGCGTGTGACACAACAAACTTAAATGTAAGAAAAAAGTTTTGCAAAACTCTGGCTCAATATGCATTTCTTTATTTTATTTAGATGACGTTTCTGCCCTCAGGCCTTCTTCAAAATTGGATTATTGACTTTGCGTTACTTTTCTATATGATACAACAAAACTGACAGATTAGCATCCATATGTTGACCTATAAGTAGGAATATTTGTCAAGTTTGTCTTTAAATATATTACACTGGCTCTATCCTGTATTTATTGGGAATAAGATAACTTGTCTGTATGTGATTCAGATTTCACTTAAAGTGAGCGAATCGGAAGTGAGTGGGCTATTGCTTCTTTAGTTTCTATGTTCTTTATTTTGGATTTGCACCTTATCGTTAACTACTAATTTACTATATATTTTTATGCATTCTTTATATTTGCACTTTGTACTGCAACCTCTAGACAACTATTTCCCTCAGGATGAATACAATTATATCTTATCTTTTCTGTAAGGCATTCTGTGTACAGCAAAGGAAGAATTTCATTGTACAGGGAAACATGTTTCCTTACTGTGCATATGACAATAAACTTTGAAATTGAATTAAAATAATCACCAGCAGGTCTTTATTGTGATGAGCCACTGAAGGCCCATTCTTCAACTTCAAACAAATATAACGTTTAAGAATTAGTTTTGTAAGTGCTTCCTATGACCAGCTTATCCAAACAAGAATCTGCATTCAAAACTTTGAATCCTGTGATTAAGGCTCAGTCACAGCCAATACATCACCCTAACAACACGTTCCAAGTTTGGGTTTCCTGTTCCAAATATGGCTGCCAGATTTCTAAAAACCCACAGCGAAACAAAAGCGTTTCAAAGCTAGTTTTGCTTTTCCAAAAGTATAAACACTGTAACCTTGGTGGTGTCATAATCTAGCATGAACAATGTATCTGAACTTTAATGCAGCTGCAGAAGGAGGACTGAGTGACAGACAAAGGAAGGCCAAAAGAGCCAAGCCTCAAAGAAGATGTTGCATGTATCATATCCAGCTATAGATTTGACTCTCAGGATACAAGAGAGAATTTTCATTTTGCACTTTTTAGCAATTTCATTAAGATATTGCACCTGGTTTGACTTAATATCTTATTTCTATAAACAAAGAAACAGCAAAAACGCCAGGGAGCTGCCTGTCAGAACTTTTTTCCATCTGGCAGATGTTTCTAAGAATTTTCGTACCATTTTTTTTATATGCAGTTCTGGCTATGAAAGACCGCAGACGTGGCTAGCCAGCGTGAGTTAGCCAAATGACTGCAAAGCAAACCCAGAACATACAGCACAGAACATTGCCTTTTGTGGGTGCGAGGTTAAAGCAATAAGAGCGACTAAGTTTTCTTATTCAATCATCGTGTGTGTCTGAGGGATGATACAAAGCTAACGAGAGAAAGATTAAACCAATGGGAACTGAATGTCCAATATTATTAGCTTTCTATTTGAGTTCAAAGTAATCACAATTCACACACACACACACACACACACACACACACACACACACACACACACACACACACACACACACACACACACACACACACAAGGTGCTTTGATGCTAATTAATGAGTCCAATAACTGGAAAATGTTAGTGTAACATATTGGTACAAGATCTATGAAATGCATTTCGTGTAAGGTTTAGATTATGTTCATTTTTACTTTTTGTCCCATCTATGCACCCCTCCCAGAGGATGTTAATCGGAACAGCGCTTATTAGCTCAGCTTAACACTAAGTAGAGTAAAATTGTCAGACTGACTTGGTGTCCACGATGTCGTAGAGGTTCTTGAGGAAGTTGGAGTCCAGATGGTTGTGCTCGCTGGTCAGCGTGTGGAAGTAAACCATCACATACTCCTTCACTGTAATGTGGTCCATCACATGGATGAAGTACAGCAGGGCCTGCACATGCAAACACAGACCAAATCAGTGTGCATACACTTTTATAGTGCTGGATTCTCCACAATTTTCTATATATTCTTTTACAGTTTTTCATTTTTATTTGAATTCTACAAGTTCAATATCATTTGGTTTAATAGCAGATTTTCACTTTTCGATCACTCTTGTGTTTGTTTTACACAAAGTGTTAATGTTAATAGAAGTTTTGAACAGGTTTATACAGTATTTGTTTCCAACAGGTATTGTGGAAAAAACCATAAATGATTAAATGAAATACATTTGCATAGTTTGCACACAGCCATAAAAAGCATGTGTGAATACAGAATGTGCTGAAAGATTGACTGACTGTAATAACAACATTATATTTTGAAATAATTCTTTTATTTTGTTACCTTTTCGATGTCGATAAGGGTCACTGGGATGTTTCGTCCAACCAAAATCATCACTGTCCTGCCACACATATCCACACCTGTGGACATGCACATTATTAACAGGTCACGCACGCACGCACGCACGCACTCACTCACGCACGCACGCACGCACGCTGGTCCACACCTCTCATGTTACAATTTGCTGCTTTTCACGGTTTATGATTCTAAATTGAGCTTTTTTTGGGCTATTGGTTAGAAAAAAAACAAGTAATTTGAAAACATAATCCTGGGCTCTGGGATCTTGTGATGCACATTTTTCACTATTTTCTGATATGTTAAGACTAAACGAAAAGTAAAAATAACCATTAGCTGCAGGCTTACTTACAACCCCAAATCAGAAAAAGTTGGGGCAGTATGGAAAACACAAATAAAAAAAGAAAGTAGTGATTTCTAAATGTACTTTGACTTGTATTTCATTGCAGACAATGTGAACACAAAATATGTCATGTTTTGTCTGGTCAACTTAATTTCATTTGTAAATATACATCTTTTCCTGTCATTCAGACCTGCAACACATTCCAAAAAAGGTTGGGACAGGAGCAATTTAGGGCTAGTAATCAGGTAAATTGGTTAAATAATGATGTGATTTGAAACAGGTGACGTCAACAGGTGATTGTAATTATGATTTGGTACAAAAGCAGCATCCAAGAAAGGTCTAATCCTTTAGGAGCAAAGATGGGCCGAAGATCGCCAGTTTGCCAACAAATATGTGAGAAAATTATTGAAATGTTTAAAAACAATGTTCCTCAAAGAAAGATAGGAAGACATTTGCTTATTTCACCTTAAACAGTGCATAACATAATTAAAAAATTCAAGGAATGTGGAGGAATTTCAGTGCGTAAAGGACAAGGGCGCAAGCCTAAGCTGAATAACCGTGATCTCCGAGCACTCAGGCGGCACTGCATCAAGAATCGTCATTCATCTATAAGCGATATCACCACATGGGCTCAGGACTACTTTGGCAAACCTTTGTCAAGTACCACAATACGTAGTTACAGCCACAAATGCCAGTTAAAACTGTACTGTGCCAAAAGGAAGCCCTATGTTAACAGTGTCCAGAAGCAGCGTCGGCTTCTCTGGGCTCGGAGGCATCTGGGATGGACCATCACACATCAGATGAATCAGTATTTCAGGTATTTTTTGGGAGAAATGGACGCCGTGTGCTCTGGACCAAAGAAGAAAAGGATCATCCAGACTGTTACCAGCAACAAGTCCAAAAGCCAGGGTCTGTCATGGTATGGGGTTGTGTCAGTGCCCTTGGCAAAGGTAACTTGCACTTCTGTGATGGCACCATTAATGCTGAAAAGTACATAGAGATTTTGGAGCACAATATGCTGCCTTCAAGAAGAGATCTTTTCCAGGGACGTCCATGTATATTTCAACAAGATAATGCAAAACCACATTCTGCACACATTACAAAGTCCTGGCTGCGGAGGAAGAGGATACGGGTACTTGACTGTCCTGCCTGCAGTCCCGACCTGTCTCCAATAGAGAATGTGTGGCGCATTTTGAAGCGCAAAATGCAACAACCAAGACCCTGTACTGTTGCCCACCTTAAGACTTGTTTGCAGCAAGAATGGAACAAAATTACACCTGAAACACTTCATCACTTGGTGTCTTCAGTCCCTAAACGTCTTTTAAGTATTGTGAAAAGGAATGGCAACATTACAAAGTGGTAAATGCTTTACTGTTCCAACTTTTTTTGAAATGTGTTGCAAGAACCAAAATAGGAATTTTGTTTTTTTGAACAAAAAACAATAAAAATCATGAGGAACACATTAAATGATGTGCTGTTGTATTGTCTGCAATGAAATACAAGTCAACGTACATTTAGAAATCACTGCTTTCTTTTTTTATTTGTGTTTTCCATACTGTTCCCACTTTTTCTGATTTGGGGTTGTAATTTGCAATGATGTAAAGATACAGTCTCTCCTTATACTGGTTATCACTTGTTATCACTGGTGTATTCCAAAATATTAGTAATGGTTGTGCAAATTTGACAGCCTATTACACCCCTTCTCATTCTTGCCTCATCATACAAATGAAAACAACAACAACAAAGAAAGTGACAACATTTCTTTGGAAAAGACTGAGAAGTGGTCTGCATAACAGAAGTTCAGATGTTCTTAATTTGGTGTTTTATTCTGTGGTGCATGTGGAATTCTTCTGAGGGTTGTGTTTTGTATAAAAAGTACAGTTTATGTACTTAGAGCCATCATTTATCATCTTTTTATTCTAATATATGCACTCCTCTTAAACATACTCAGGTCTTTTATTGCACTCAGATCTTCCTTCATTGTTACACTTTAGATGTTTTGGTTGTGTCTCGATTCTTTTTTGTTTTGTCTAATGTTTTATACTCTGCTTCTAAAGAAACATTATTTCATCTAAAATTAAAGATAAACTTAACCTTGATATTTTCTGCAAACACATACACTTTGAAATAAAGAGCCTGTTTTAAACATAAAGTAGAAATCCAATCAAACATCACCTGATATCAAAATAGAAAACTAATCTTCTGCCCTCCGTCTGTCTGAAATAAATATTTATATATACATTTTTTGTTATGAGAGGACATAAATAAAAACGGAGGCCTCTAGTCATGATCAACCATAAGACAATTAACCGCAACATAAGATTTATGCAATTTAGTGTGTTTGATTACAAATACAATAGCATTACTATTTAAATCAGAACAAAGTAGGTGTAATCATTTCCCTGGTTTGAGAAAGCTGGCCATGGAAGTTTTCAAATATCATTTTAATTCTGAGATCATGGGCAAATTGGCTTTTTACCACCATTACTCTTTTTTTTTTTTTACCTTGAATTTGACTGTGAGCAACTGCAACTAAACAACTTCCCTGAGGAGATCAATAAAGTATTCTGATTCTGATAACTAAATAAGGTAACACTGGGGCTAAACTGTATAACAACACTGCCACCTACTGGTAATGAGATACATTTGCACCTTGTGACAGCTGAGAAAGGAGATGGGGAAGTTGGATTTCATTTTTGAGACAAACACACAAACACATACCGGTTTGATATAAGGCTTTCAGTGCAGCGATGTCTGACAGGTCCTCTGCTCTCGCGCGACAAAGCCAGCGATTATAACTGGGGGGGGGGGGGACGAGGGAGAGAGAGCGAGAGAGAGTGTGCATGCACATGCACAGACACAGACACACAGACACACAGACACACAGACACACAGACACACAGACACACACACAGACACAGACACACACACACACACACACACACACACACACACACACACACACACACACACACACACACACACACACACACACACACACACACACACACACACACACACACACACTTTAATCTATGGGTCATGGTTACATTGCTGCAAAACGCAGCATACAATACAGATTGAACGTTCATCTAAAATACTTCAACTGTTTATATGTATCTGTTTATCTGGTAAAACGTAAAGGCAGGATTAATGCATGAGAGCTGTAAATCTCTACTATGACTTGTGGGGTAGCACAGTTCATCGAGGCAGTAAAATCATTTTGTTGGCCAAATGCCTAAAAAAAGATAATTTAAAGTATAATCAAGAAATAAATCAAACCTATTTATTTAGAAATTCTAGTTTCAGTTAAAAGCTTTTCATACAGGCATATATATTGCTCTGCTTACTCTGGTGTTAAACCTGTGATTATTTTGTAGCCCATCTTGTTTTCTATGGTTTATGGTCTTGTGAGGGAAAACTTCAATGCAGGCGTCCTTATGGCATACATGTACACACAACATCTTTTCCTACTGTCAACTAACTGAATAAAGCCAGAAATGCCAATTCTAATGCTAGTGTTCATGGGACACAACTCAACTGATCACAGCTGAAACTTGGGAGAGATTTTTATCATGTAAAATGTTGTTTTTTCCAGTATGTTCCAGTTGTTCTAGTTTGGTTTTGGACTCTTACTTCCTCTGGTGTTGTTTGTGGATGGCTGCCTCTGACATCTGGCCCTGCAGGATCTGTTTCCGCTGTTTGTCCACATCACCCTCCATCCGGGCGAATGCGTGATTCCCCACCTGACCCAGATCTGACTCCAGACTCTCCTCTTCAGAATCATCTACACAAACAAACACATGACAACTGGACTTTTAATTTATTTTACTAGCGTTAATGGATTCATGATGGTAGTGGTAGCACACACAAGAGTTGTGGTAAAGTTAGATAGGACAGATATTGCAGCACCTAAGTATACTATGCTTCATTTTGATAGGATACCTTTTTCCCTGAAAAGATCTACTGTATGCTTGAATCTTTCAAGTTGTAAAGTTGATTTACTACATTTGTATGGGTGTGCTTGCTTGCCTGTCTTTTTGTTATTTCACTGATCCTAATTTATCTGCAAGGATGACATTGTGTGTGTGTATGTTGTATGTATGCCACAGACGTCATAAAATCCAGGCTCAGGTTTAGGTCTGTTTCTCTGCATGTTTTTTTCTAGAAACCACATGCATGGACATGCAAATGACCATATTATCTACATCCAAATGGGCCTGTGTATCTGTCAGTGTGTACACATCAGCCTGTTGTTATTGGGTTTCACTCGCAGGCGGCCTGCTTGCTTTGGACCAACACACCAAAGCCATGTCTCGCCACTTTTCAAGCGCCACGCCAGCAGATATTCAAAATGGAGTTCAATGAAGTCAACAGGCTCAGCGCAGAAACCACAAACACATCTTTTCAATCCTTTGCAAACACTTAGACAAAGTGCAAGCAAAAGCTTCAGTTGGTAATCTAAAGAGGTCATACAAATAACAGTTTATATGAGGGTTTAAAGCTTTAAAGAGAATTTGAACTGAAGCTGCCAAAAGTCAAAATGCTTTAAAAATCTTATTTTAACATCTTTGTTCTTCTTTGCTTGTTTTATTGTCTCTGCAACAAAGCCAACTACTGCACATGCAGTCATAGAAGTGTTGGCCCTTTCTCAGTTCCTTCATGACTACGGCAAAAACTATTAAAAGATATAAATAAAAGAAGAAAAAAACAAACATAAAAATGTATTGTTGGGTCACACTGAGCCTCCAGAACAGCTTCAAAGTGACTTGATAAAGATTCTAGAGCTGCAACGATGAATCGATTAGTTGTCAACTATTAAATTAATCGCCAACTATGTTGATAATCGATTAATCGGTTTGAGTCATTGTTTTGTTAAAAAAAAAAAAAAAAAAAATGATTTCTCTGATTCCAGCCTCTTACAGTAAATGTGAATATTTTCTAGTTTCTTCTCTCCTCTGTGACAGTAAACTGAATATCTTTGAATTTTGGACAAAAATAGACATATGTCACCTTAGGCTTTGGGAAACACTGATCCACATTTTTCACCATGTTTTGACATTTTTATAAATCAAACAACTAATCGATTAATCGAGAAAATAATCGACAAATGAATCAACTATGAAAATAATCGTTAGTTGCAGCCCTAAAAGATTCTACAAGTTTCTGGAATTAGAATAGCTCGTCCCTCATTTGGTACCGGTGTCGTGCCAATGTACTTACCCCCGCCAGGATTCGTATCCCCTGGCCGCGGGAGCGCGCGTGCACTCAGAGCGGAGTTTACCTGCTACACTTCGCATTGTTTAACTGTTGCACTTCGAATTCAACTCTTAAATGGAACAAATAGCGACGTGGAAGACTCGACAGGGTTTTCCATAGTAACAAGGGTCTCTATTAATAAGGGTTTTTATTAGGCTATACGTTTATTTGTCTGTTACATTATGGTGACGTGTGAATTGTTTAATGCGTCCATTCTCTGTGGGTGTGTTCTGACGAGGATGCCTCGTCTTTGCTACCAGTCCCTCCCTCCCCTCTAACGTGATTTCTGTTTCAATTTGATTTAGTTTAATATGGCTTTTCAATTAGCCGCTTTGTTCACCTGTCTACCATATAAGTTACAGAGGGGATACACAAAATATCAGGCTGTTTTCACCTGATATTTTCTGTATCCTGTCCCCTAACTTGCAAAGTGTCTGTCCTCTCATCATGTGTGTTATGTCACATGTCTACCAGGTCACAATAAACAACATCAGATAATATGGAGCTGTCTGCCTTTTATAACAAAAGTTACATATGGGATACACAAAATATCAGGCTGTTTTCACCTGATATTTTCTGTATCCTGTCCCCTAACTTGCAAAGGGTCTGTCCTCTCATCATTTGTGTTATGTCACATGTCTACCAGGTCACAATAAACAACATCAGATAATATGGAGCTGTCTGCCTTTTTATAACAAAAGTTACATAGGGGATACACAAAATATCAGGCTGTTTTCACCTGATATTTTCTGTATCCTGTCCCCCTAACTTGCAAAGGGTCTCATGGCTAAGCCTAAGTATTTAAAGCCAATGAGGGGCTGATAAACGAACTTGAAACAAACAGTCTATGGCTAGTAAACTGGCTGATTCAGTAGACTACTGTTGAAATCACAGACTCCAATTAGTCATCGTTGCGTTTTGATGGACATGTATTGATTACAATGTTCTTCAAATGAACGTGCAATAATTCATGTGTCCATTAAGCACCATCAACAAACATGTAGGCTACACATCCACATGAGCGTTGCGGTGTTGCAACTTGTTGTTGATTATTATTATTATTATTATTAAGCACTTTAATTGCATTTTTGAAGGCCTCAACTGGCATTTGTATACTTCTTTTAGGTAATGGCCTTGATTATAATTTCCGTAAAGCCTAGTCTTTTTTTTCTAAGACTTTGTATAATTTAACTTTTTTTACAAGTCACTTAGCATTTGTTCTGTAAAGGCCAATTTACTGTATGTATTTTTAATACAGATTTTGAACTGAATAAAAAACAAACCAAAAACACACTAACACACATGATGAGAGGACAGACACTTTGCAAGTTAGGGGACAGGATACAGAAAATATCAGGTGAAAACAGCCTGATATTTTGTGTATCCCCTCTGTAACTTATATGGTAGACAGGTGAACAAAGCGGCTAATTGAAAAGCCATATTAAACTAAATCAAATTGAAACAGAAATCACGTTAGAGGGGAGGGAGGGACTGGTAGCAAAGACGAGGCATCCTCGTCAGAACACACCCACAGAGAATGGACGCATTAAACAATTCACACGTCACCATAATGTAACAGACAAATAAACGTATAGCCTAATAAAAACCCTTATTAATAGAGACCCTTGTTACTATGGAAAACCCTGTCGAGTCTTCCACGTCGCTATTTGTTCCATTTAAGAGGTGAATTCGAAGTGCAACAGTTAAACAATGCGAAGTGCAGCAGGTAAACTCCGCTCTGAGTGCACGCGCGCTCCCGCGGCCAGGGGATACGAATCCTGGTTCGCAAATGGATTGGAATGAAGAAACGTAAAAAAAAAATTAAAAAAAAAAACTCGACCCATAGGTCCTTCAGCCGAATAGTGTGGGTAACAGATCAAGGCAGCAACATAATCAAAGCCCTGGAACCATATAGGAGACAATGTCTTGTCTCGATCACCTGAATACTGTCCTTCACCGTGGTGTCTCTGGCCGACAACAGCGCTGCAGATGGGGGAGACACGATGTAGCGCAGTTTACCTCTCACTCAGTGCAGGACATGCACCGAGCTACGGGAGAAGCTGGAGAGACAGAGCTTTCTCCCCACCAAATTAGGCTACCGTAATAAAGTAATGATTAAAAAAACACAAATGCTTGATCAAGTGCCCGGCCCGGCCCGAGGATAGCGGCGGAAAATATCGGCCCGGCCTCTCGGGCAGAGAATCTAAACTCTACTGCCCACCCTTACTGAACAAAATTGAGGGTGATTTTGGTGTTTAATTGTTTCAAAATGAAAAACAGACACTGTAAACATGAAAACCTGCACATTATTAAACTATTAAAAATGGGTCTTTATTGTGCACTTGACACTTTCTCGGTTCATTTTGTGCCTCAAGAGCAATTGATCTTGGACTGTTTTCTATTGACACAAGAAAATAGACTGATTCCAAAACAAAATGAACTTGAAAAAAAAAAAAAAAGATGCCTACTACTAAAATAGATCGCTGACATGAAAGTGAAGCACATTACGTGTCATTTTTAATGCCAGGAAACATCTCATCACATTGTATGTAGAAACAGATTTGTGTACCTTCCAGGGTGCCTGGTTTCTCTGCGATGCGGATCTGTCTCTCTGGGACAACGGGTTCACCCTCAGAGTTGCCAATGTCAGCTGGGATGAGAGGCAAGCAGGCCCTCTCCTCTTCATCAGAGCGAGGGAAATACAGAGGCAGTAACTTCTTGTACAGCCGCTTAAGGAACACACACATACACACCTCAGTATTCATATTAATGCCCAAAAGTAAACGTTGTAGCAAATTAGACAGAAGGCCAGCATAGGTTCAGTCGTTCTTGACACCCAGAATCTAGCTTTCTGAATCTGCCAAGATTCTTGACAAGCATGCAAATTCTTTGCATCAAAGCTTTGTTTAATTCATATAACTATATACAGCCCACTGTGTTTTGCATGGATGATTATTACTGTTACACAATGCTCTTACGAGCCGTGTAGGCCTACAGGCGACGTGAAGAAGAAGGCACGGACTTGCCGGAGAAAACGACAGAAAGCATCCAAAATTTGGGATCAATTCAAGCTAGAGCAAAATGAAAACTTACAACGTTACTGCTTCAGCATCTCAGCAGAAAGCATCCGATCTCATATTATGCCCCCAGTCCACGGAGTGGACAAAAGGTAATGTTAACGTTAACATTTAACGTAAATCAATATGGTTTACCCCCCCCGAACAATGAGCGGGGAGCACACACACTGCCAATACTGCGGTGACACAGAGCTGGTTGGCTGATTGGGTCAGTTGTTCATTTTAAGAGACCTGCCTTTTTTCTCTTTTGTATATTTACTATTGCTATTTAATAAAGCAGAAGTATTTCTTATGCAATTACTCGATTAATCGATGGTATAATCGGTGGAATAATCGACTTCTAAAATAATAGATAGCTGCAGCCCTAAAACACGCCTTAAGAACTTGTTTGCTTTAAGCATACTGAAACCTTAACGCTGTCCCAATTAAGGGGCTGAATCGTCTGAAGGATACAGCCCAGGAAGGTGGGTCCTTCAGAAGACCCAAAGACCAAAACTAATGATGCGTTTGGCCGCTTTTTTATCAACTTATAAATTCAGAGCTTTCTATGTTTTTCATCACAAAGATGCCCTCAAACAGCTGACAACGTTTAAATATATCATTGGTAAACATAGAGGGTGTGCTTTTTTTATTGACATTTTAAATAATGTCATTTTAATGTCTCCCCTGTTCTTTCTGACCACTGTGGGGAACCTGGAGGAGGAGAAGTTAACTCTCTACTTGATTTCATGTTGTTTATGGTGAAGGAGAACCAGGAAATGAGTCGGGGGAAATGCAACGCTACCAAGCCACCAGCAACGTGTGTCGCTGCGACGTGCGTCGCTGCAACGTGTGTCGCTGCGACGTGCGTCGCTGCAACGTGTGTCGCTGCGACATGTGCCGCTGCGACATGTGTCGCTGCGACGTGTAGTTACATTTTTCGAGAGGTGCACGTCAGGCTACGGCGTATGGTCCGGCGTAGACACAGACCCTTTTGCGTTTATGCTGTCGATTCTACGCACGACCATAAAAACCCCTTTAGGGTGGGGTGAGGAAACAATATTTTCACTCAATGCAAGATTAATCTGGACAGGAATAAGAAATTCCTTTAAAAGAAAGTCCTTTAAAAACACTTTTTTTAGGGAATTAGCACACAAACCTCCTCTGTGTCTGACACTGCGAACGCCACCGTCTCCAGGCTGTTTCCATGATTCTCCAGGAACCTGCGCACTGTTCCTTTAAACACAGAAGCACACACTTGTTACCTTACATATTAAGATATGCAAAAGACAATTCAAGACAATCAAAACAAGTTTCAAATGTCTCCAAAGTGCTTGTTTCAAAAACCCAAAAAATTGTCAGTAAATCCGCATATAAAGGAGCCACTGAATGTTGGCATTTCTAAGTGGCTTAAACAATAATCAATCATCAAGATCTTGGTTTTAGTGTGGATGAAGTTATCAGTTGTCAGCATTACCTGTACAAATACTGGGAAAATAATAACACATACTGTATGTATTTATTTGTGCTAAACTACCTAATGCACCAAACAGTTCTTCAATAAATCTTACCTACATGAAGGTGATAATATTCAGTTTTAAGTCTTTGGATCTGTAATGTGTTTGTATATGTAAAACATGGATGTTTCAGTTGTTTCCATTATAAGATTATGATGTTATTATCAGGCCATCATGTGTGCTTATATTGAACGTGTCATTTCATTTGAATGGTAGCCAGCCATGCAGTAAAGGTTTGCAGTGCGTTATAATTACAGTAAATGTGTGTGTATGCATCTGTCTGTATAATTTGTTAACCTAATTTTGGAGAACGAGTCATGTGTGTGTGTGTGTGTGTCTTTGTGGGACTGAGGTTAAGGTTTCCGAGGCGATTATCTGTATGTGGGACAGGAAAAGAAAGTGTGATATATGACATGATAAAAGGTTTTTATTACCACAAGTTGTGTATCTCTGTACCTCACTGATAAAAAGGTTGTGTATCTGTGTTTGTGCGTGTGTGTGTGTGTCTTACTGAAAGCCATGTGTGTAGCGTCCTCCAGTGGGTAACCTCTTTTGGCGGTGTTCACCACACAGAGGCCAACAGACGCCATTGACTGCTCTCTGAGGCGACAAAAAACAAAACAAATCTCACATACTGTACATTTACAATACACACCAGGTGGTCTCTCTCTCACACACACACACACACACACACACACACACACACACACACACACACACACACACACACACACACACACACACACACACACACACACATAAAACCACCAATACCCCTTTTAAGAGCTCCACGGCTATTAAAACCCACTGTGGCCAATTGGTAAACCACACTCAGAGCTGCTGTATTAAACAGTGGCATTATCAACAGACAGCCTGAATGATGCAGCTTTTAAGTTGTGGCCTGAGGCTGTGGTGTTCTGAATGTGCAAATCCTGTATTCTTCACCTCTGAATAACTGCCTTTTACACTGTTACAACTTTAATAATTTATATTAACATAATTAGCTAGGTTTCACCATGAACCCCAAAGACAGATGCAACTTTTCTCAAACTGTGTAATTGCAATGTTTATTCCTGCAGTCTTTCCAACGCGTTGTTTGGACAAAAACTGGGGAATCCGAGTGGCTTTCATCAAACCATTGTCTATTTGCACCAATCAGGCACAGATATTGTTTATCAAATGAAATCATATCTGTGGGAAATGAAGAAGAATCTAAATAACGGTCATGAAAGTTCAACTCTACAAGAAATGAATGGATTTCTTATCACTTATGTAACATGTTGCAAGTGGTGAGAAGTGATGTGTGTTTATACAAGTCTTTGATTACATTAATACTGCCTGCTTTAACCTAGACTGA
The DNA here is from genome assembly GCA_023631565.1 of Gymnocephalus cernua. Classification (NCBI taxonomy): domain Eukaryota; kingdom Metazoa; phylum Chordata; class Actinopteri; order Perciformes; family Percidae; genus Gymnocephalus; species Gymnocephalus cernua. The sequence goes on along the minus strand of CM042434.1, from coordinate 25,548,706 downwards.
TGGGCTAACTGACTGATTGAACAGCTGTTTGATTTGATGGTTCTTACACGGCCAGCTGCATTGTGTTTCGGTAGCAGCTGTAGAGCGAGCTCTCTGCCGCCGTCCTGTATTTGGCTTTGTACTTTGGTCCCACCGTGTGGACGATGAACCTCGCTGCCAGGTTGAAGCCTTTGGTCAGCTTCGCCTCACCTGTCCGACATCCTGCACGAAAACATGCAAATAAAACTGACTTAACATTCAGCAAGTAGCAAAAAAAAAAAAGGCTTAGAATTAAAACTGTATTTATTTTTCTTTGGCATCTAGCCATGCAGATATTTTTGGTTTTGAGTGCCAAGCTTTTAAGATGTCTGCCTTTAAAACTTGCAGCATGCCACCACCCCAAACATAATTACGATGAATGACATATTTGTGGTGCTCACATGTAAAGTTTACAACAGCAGCAGCTCTTTCCAGAACAATGTCCTGGTTAATAATGATATTTACAGGAAATATTTTTAAATCGGTAGAGAGTAGCTCTTATGAAAGGAGTAGATATTGTTTCTGGAAATAGATATTGGCTGCTGGGATTATGAATGAGAACACCTAAAAACAAACATTGCTTACACCTTCGTATTTGGGTGACAGCAAAATATACATTTGTGTATGTGATAACTGAGCAACTCCAAGGCCCCGAGATGAGTTTGAAAGCTTGAAAAAAATGTATTTGTTAATCTTGGGTACGGTATGATGTACACTCTCCCAAAGATAATATGTAATAGTGGTGGAGTTTAAAGGACATTCTAAGTTTGTATTTCTCCACGAGAGCAGCTGTGGAGCATTATAATATATATCAGAGTAGCTATAGCAGTTATGGTACAACCCTTTTTTATTAAAGTTCAGCATCATTATGTCTCCAGTGAAGTCACATTCATATTTGGTGGCCTCCCGCTAACATTTATGAACCTCTGCTTCCAGACTCCACAGCATCACCGAGCAGCCAAACTAAAATCAAACATTTATTTGGAGTTGGAGACCATGTTTCCAGTTTTTCCCCCTCAACTCTACCTTTGAGTTTGAGCAGCTCGTCTCGCAGCTCGGGCCCCGCCAGCTGATGGACGCTGTCAGACACCGGGTTCTTGTCGTTTAGCGACTCGTTGCTGGTGTTCAAGATGGCGGTGCAGTTCAGCAGGGCGATGTCACCACAGCTGTTGTGGAAGACAAAAAAAAGGCTTCTCTATTAAATTTTAAATAGATGACACATACACAAATAAACATGTAGGCACAGAATGTTCAATACTGTAAATACATTTTACTATTTATTCTCTTTACTTATATTTATTTATTGTTTGCTTATCTGTGTCTTGTAATTTCCCCCCTATCCCTTGCTGCTGCAACAGTGTGAATTTCCCCATTGTGGGATTAATAAAGGATTTTGAATCTTGAATTATTTATTGATGTATTTGATGACCATGAATTTATTTGTGTTATCTGGCTACAGAATACAACTATTTTTTAAAGATTTTATTTCACTTAAAATCTTGCTTAAACCCCAAAAGACACTAAATGTTTATATACAGTATATATATCACTGTGTTTTGTATGTTTTTATTGTACCATTTTTCTGAGGAACCTCATGTTATATTGCTGCTGGTGTACACTCTCAATTTCTCTGGTATTCATCATTAGAGACACTTTCCATTTGCCAAAATTCTCATTAATGTTTTATACCTACTTCAGTAGTTATTGCATTGAATCTCCAAATATCAGCACAAGGGCCACTCCAGTTGTATCCAGTTTATCTCAAAAACACTGACCACACGCACACACACACACACACACACACACACACACACACACACACACACACACACACACACACACACACACACACACACACACACACACACACACACACACACACACACACACACACACACACACACACACACACACACACACACACACACACACACACACACACACACACACACATCAAAAGAACCTTAAAGACATTTAGCCATTTAGCCAAAGTAAAAAGCTTATTTGAATGATTCAGTATCAAGTCATTTCTTCACTCTGAAGCCCTTCAGGTTTGCTTGGAAAGAACAATGAGGAACTACTCGAGCATGTGTTGAAAGAATTTGGTCACAAGACAAGTTTAGCCTCCAGGATTGAGAAGGAAGAGGGTTTTTTTTTCCCTACATTAGCCTATTTTAGGTTGATAAAAATGAGTCACAACGCTGCCAGACACTAACTCTGAATGAAGAACAGACCTTGTTGGCCTTTAAGATGTTGTTTTACTGAGTCTTACACATCAAGGTACGGTAACTTTTTTTATACCCGTAGGTAGATTTGGTTTTGAGTGGGTCAGTCTCCTTTTACACACACAATCAGCAGCACACGGTAGGATGTAACGTGACAAAGTGACAACAGTGTTCAGTACGAATAATAAATTAAAAAAATAAAAATACCACAAATAAATACATCAACAGACCAATAAAAAAAAGTTAAAATAAGGTGGCAGACCTGTATTGCTATTACTTATTGATTGTACTGATAACCACTGGGACAAAGCTGTTCGCGTATTGCAGGCTGGTACTTTGTACCTGCGTCCGGACGGTAGGAGCTGCAATTCACTGTGTAGAGGGGAGTTTGGTGTTTTAAGCCCCTAACGTTGTCTTCCAGGCAGCACAGGGTTAAGGTTAGCCTTGAAGTCGACGGTCGCAGAGCTGCCTTGAAGTCAACGTTGGGGGCTTAAAACACCATTGAGGGTGTAGAGAGTGGTCTTTCAAAATAGATCCAGCTATCCTCTGTAACTCTTTGGAATACAGGGATTGTGGGTTGAGCTGTGGCTCTCCCATCTTAACAATTTGGTTTAGATGGTTCCTATTTTTAAGAGACAGGTTCCCAAACCATAACACCAGGCAAATAGACAAAAGGGATTCAATAATAGCACAATATAATAGGGTCACCAAGGTTCTGTCAATGTGGAGGGAGGACAGTTTTCTCTAAATGACATTGAGTATGTAATTATGCCAGACAAGCAGCTTTATATACACTGAGCTACATCAACAACAACATTCCAGTCTCACCCTTGACCCATTTATCACTGGAACAGAAGTATTTGCATGCAGCTTGTGTGCGAGTCATAATCAGGGGTGTTCATGATAATAGTGGCGGGATTTTTTTATGTGGTAAGAATTGGGACACGTTCACATATTTGACATGACTACAGCAGCAACAAGCATGTCTGACAGTCCCTCCAGAAAAAGTTTATTTGTGATTGTTGCGGGGAAAAATCCTTGATTATGCGGCACGGTTTCTTAAAAAATGCGATGGAATATGCGGGATATTTATGCAATTTTATGCGATGAAATTGCGGGAACTTGCAAAACTTGAGGGAACTTGCAAAAAAAGTGATTCCCCCAACACCGTGTTCTCACTAGGCAAAATTACGTCACTTCATAACGTTCCCATGGCAACAGGAGAAATGCATATTTTGCGGGGCTTGAGTAAAGAGCAATTTATGCGGCGAAAGTGCGCCATATTTGAAAAAATGCGGCCCGCATAAATATGAGGACTTTGGCTGATTATGCATTGAATTATGCAATCGCATAATCACGTTTTTCTGGAGGGACTGGTCTGAAAGTGAAAACTAATGTTGCTGCCAGCTCTGCTGTGAAGCAGTTGTTTCCAAAAAAGCAGTTGACTTTGGTTGTTTGGCAGTGGTTTGGTTGTGACAGATCAAACTATGGGAAAATAAATGTAAGCAGTAAGAAGATTTAAGAATATGGGGTAACATTTTACTTGAAAGTATCTACATAAGAGTGACATGACACTGTCATGAACACATGAACCCTAACCCTAACTCTAACTCTAACCATAACCATAACTTGTCATGACAAAAACCGGATGACACTTAATAAAAGAAGCGTTTATGACTTGTTTATAATGTTTATGACACGTTCATGACAGTGTCATGTCATTCTTATGTAGATACCTTCAAGTAAAGTGTAACAGAGGAAATGTATTTCACAGACTTTGATAGCCTAATCCTTGGCAAGTTGTTTTAATAATGTAGTAAATCAATAATACAATTAATAATTTGCATTAAATAAATCCCCAGGGTTGCTACAGGTTTCACCAAGTCGAAGGTAATACTTTTTAAGACCTTTTTTTTACCATTATGAATGAAATTTAAGACCTGTATCACGACATCAAAAACAAAGTAAGATGTCAGAGTCCGGAAACATCGTCTAAAACAATTCCCTGATTTCCTCATTGGCATTATAGGGCTGGTGTTTAGACTGGCTGCAATATAGAGTAAGCTGCATGTTGGTCTCATTCGAGTCGTGCTACAGCGAATTATATTTGGACCAGCTACAGAAAGAACTACAACACCACAGAGTTAAAAAAAATAACATTCTAAAGCGCTGGGGGGACATTTCAATGGAGCATTAGAGGTAGTGTTACATGGAAATGTAATGTACAGGAAAATGAAGACCTGTTTAAAATAACTTAAGACCTAGAACACAATACTTCAGCAAATTTAAGAGTTTTTAAGGCCTACAATTTTGATTTTGAAATTTTAGACTTTTTTCGACTTTTTAATGACCCTGCGGAAACCCTGATAATAATCATGGCAAAAGTAACCTGTAATATCAAATCACTTTCAGCAGCCTTTATCTAGTGGTCTGTCCAGGTCTTTGGATGAAGATTGTTATTCATTATGTTGTGTTTTCAATCCCACTCCCACAGGATTTCTGACTATTCTCACATGTTTCTTCAAAGATCTTTATTATCAATTATATTAATATGTGTCTGCCCCATCCCACAGGGAAAATAAAACACTTAAAGATGTCTTTAAGTGTAAAGATATTTACTCATCTGTTTAATGAGCCACGTTTACTGTAGAAGTTGTGAACTGAAAAAAAAAACTTTGTAAATGCCTCAAACTTATGTCAAAAGCAAACAAATAAACAAACAAAAATACAGTTATAGATCATGTCTTTATGAGGCTGCAGTGAATTATGTTTAGATCAGATTTGAATCAGAGGTGAACATTTCTTTTTAAAATAAATGTATGTAACTAACTGTATGACTATGATTATTTGGGAGGCTTACCTGGAAGACAATAACAGCCTCTCATATTCATGTGATTCATTTCCTTCTAGAATGATGATGCAGACTAGCATTTTGTGGGATCTCAAACCTGTTTCAGGGTTCTACCATCATCCTCAACCTGGAGGTCAGGAACCCTCCAGTTAAATCTGAGGAGCATTGAAATGATTACCAGGATACATTGTATATTTTTTCTATCTACATAATAGTGACATGACAATGTCATGAACAAGTCATAAACATTTATGACATAATGCTTCTTTTAGTAAGTGTCATTCAGTTTTTGTCATGACAAGTTATGGTTAGGGTTAGGGTTAGTTAGGGTTAGTTAGGGTTCATGTGTCATGACTGTGTCATATGTTCATGACAGTGTCATGTCACTCTTATGTAGATACCTTCCAGTAAAGTGTTACCATTTTTTCTTAATTGTCTTTTTTTACATGAGAAATACTGATAACTTTATCTTGTTGTGCAACAATCTAACACAGTTATAAGAGAAAATACATCTATGGTGGGACTGTTCACCACTCATGAACTGTGACAAAGTGATTAAAAAAAAGCTAAAAAAAAAAGCTACCAATGCTTGAGGAGCTCTGGTCACATTGCTACAGGAATGTGCTTGCTCCTGATGCCTGAGCAGGGGAGGGGCCGCAACAACAAGGCTCTTACAGAGAAGCCGCTACCAAGTCAGACTCCGGACGGTCATGTGTTCCTCCACAAAGCGGATTTTATGAGGTGGTCTGGACTCTGAACTAGGGCTGCACGATATGAGGAAGATATCCAATTGTGATTATTTTGACTGATATTGCCATTGCGATATGATTCACAACATTGGAGGGAATGATCATTTTTGTATCAATATTTTCATTTTCATTGAAACATTAAAATAAAAAATATAAATTAAATGATCATAAGTGTGATTTTTGAGAGGATCTGTACCAAAGTCTGTAGGATAGGATTTGTAGGCCTGGACATCTCTGCAGCACCACAATACTTAACTCAGAATGATTTGACACATATTTTGCCTTTAACAAATATTGTGCCCCCCTTCTGGGATTTGGATATTGCACTAGTCCATTGCAATTCATTGTGAAGCCCTATTGCTTGAAGAGTGCAAAGGGCACATAAAGAAACCCAAATAAAAACATATAGTGTCAGTCAGATCAAATGTGATATTTGACCGGGTTCATCATGGGGCTGCCCTCGATGTCTGTCACCTTCCGCTCTCTTTGTTGTCGAATTTTAAACTCCGGTGGATTTCTGAGGACTATATGGTTAACTGCTCCTCAGGTCTCTGCAGGGTAAATCCAGACAGCTAGCTAAACTATCTGTCCAATCTGAGTTTTCTGTTGCACGACTAAAACAACTTTTGAACGTACACGTTCCACCAAAACAAGTTCCTTCCCGAGGCTATTTTGCAGAGGCACTGTGGCTCTGTCGGGAGCTTAGCCCCGCCCAAGACGATTGTGAATAGTTTAAAGAAATGCCAATAAACCAGAGCACCTTTTTCTCCCATCCAGGAATGCTGTGTGGACTAGCCAGACCTTCGTCCGCAGCGCTGTGGAGGAAGGTCTGGCAAAGCGATCCACAATAACCCAGACTGGTAAAATGAATCTTTTGTGAGCAGCTTTTCACCCAACAGCAACAATGTGAAGAAACACACGAGTGACTCACAATAGGATGATCTTGCGGTTGATGTCTGGTCTGAAGGGGAAGGGCGAGGGGAAGGCCTGCTGGCTGAGCAGGCTGTCGCTCTGCTCCAGCGGTGTCTCCTCGCCATCCTCAGCCAGCTGCTGCTGCCACGTGGGGAGAGTGTGGATGTCCACGAACTGGGAGCGAGCACCCAGAGGATCCATCCCACCTCTGGCACTATAGGCTGACCCTGGAACTCCAAGCAGCCGCGCTGCAAGCAGGGGAGAAAGAGAGAAACTTGGATTACAACATTAGATATAGAGTCATATCAATTTTATTTAGACTAAAATTAAAACTTAAAATCAGAAAGCTGCCTCAAAAGGGCTTTAATAGTGTTGTTCACCTCTGCTATAATGGAGGTTCCTCCCAGGATATAGTGACAGAGAAGCACTAATCAATTAAACAAAAACTTCAATTGGATTACTGCTTAGGGCTGCACCTTACTTTCTATCATATTTTCATTATCAATAAATCTGCAGATTGTTTTCTCCATTCATCAAGTAATCATTTTGTCTCAAAAAAATGAACCAGTAATATGTCCTAGAGACCAGAGTGACTTGTTTAAATTCTTTGTTTTACCCTTTACCACGAGTCCAATTTTCTGTTGATCGACTAATCAATTAAGCAACTAATAGTTTTGGCGCTATAATTTGATCTACTAGGCCTAATCTTTAAAGTCATTCATGAAGCCAGAGTACAATACCTTTTGCTGGTTCCAGTTTCTCAAATATTAGATTTTTTTTTTTTTTTTCCAGATTAAAATCAATCATGAAAATAGTTGTGAGCTTCAGGCCAAACTGAAACTACACCTACTTCATCCAAATGTTCAGTTATTTCAGATACATGTAGTGAAGATGAGTTGCACTGTCTAATTCTACTTCACGATTTCCCACGTCTCCCAGACTGCCTGTTGTCCCTTACTCAGATTGCATTATGGTCCATTTCCTGCTGCTTCTTCTATGGATGGATTGTTGCAGGTTGGCGTAGAATAGCAGCTCTGGAAATAAGACCTTCCTATCGGATTCTGCAGGACACTAAACCTGATGTTCGCTTTTTGAGGTCGCTGAAACATTTTGTGCCATCGTGATCTTTTTCTAGGGCCAGCACTACGGATTATTGTCATTATTATTAATGTATGGATTCTTTTTTTAAATCAACTGACTCCAGAAAATTCCAGAACACATCACAAGTTCCCAGAGTCCACAATAACGTCTTCAGATTGCACGTTTTGTCTGACTAACAGTCCAAAATCCAAAGATATTAATATTGATAAAGATATTAATTTATAATAATATAAAACTGAGAAGCTGGAACCAGTCAATGTATGTTTGATATTGCATGATAAATGGCTTAAATTATTTAAACAATCATAAAACTTGTTGCAAATTAATATTAAGCCAATCAGAATATTAATTTAAACATGTTTAAATGAGTTTAAAATAGCCTTTTTCAAAGACGTGTCTGCCTTGACAAGAAGAAAACTCCCCGAATAAAGGGAATACTTGACGTTGTTAGCATGACATCTTTTGAATCTGAAGATACCTCAGATCAGCACACAATACCGCCAATCTTCAAAAAACTCAGCAGCACTGATAAAACTACTTACAGGGCTACTATCAGTCTAACTGCAGTTACATAAACTATTGATTTTAGGCAGCAAACCTACCGAGAACCTTGCACGTAATAACATTATCAGCAGATTGGAGAAGGACGAACTGTCTGCATGCTTCATTAACTACAAGCATGACAGCAGTCTCTTTGTTCAGTAACGTAGTGATGCCCTAATCTGAACTCCAGATATCAAACCTTTAATTAACAGAGTTCATCAATCAGAAATTGGTTTGATTACAATCCATATCTTTAAAGGACGTTTTCTCAGAATGAGTTTTTCCTCATACACTGAGCTAGAAATCTCTGCTTCAGTAGCACTTACACTACCGGTCAAAGGTGTGGGGTCACTCAGAAATTTCCATTTCACTCCATTATAGACAGAATACCAGCTGAGATCAGTTGCATTGCTTTTTTTAACCAGGGCAGCAGTTTTCAGACTACATTATGTGCTTACATAATTGCAAAAGGGCTCTCCAATGTTTTCTCAGTTAGCCTTTTAAAATGATATCAGATTAGTAAAAATAACGTGCCTTTGGAACATTGGATGAATGGTCTTTCTACAACAGTCGAGAACCCTTTTGCAATTATGTAAACACATATTAATGTAATCTGAAAAGTAAAAAAAACAATGCAACTGATCTCAGCTGGTATTCTGTCTATAATGGAGTTGAATGGAAATGTCTAAGTGACTACAAACTTTTGACTGGTAGTGTCACCATACACCCAACTTTTCAGTTTAATTCCTATCTATATTCTGAAGGTTTTTACAGAGGGATTTGGTCATTTATAAATCATAGCCTGATTTTTGACATTTTATTCCTAAAAACATGATGAAAATATATTTTGTATGGCAGTTGTCAGTATTTTCGAAAAAAAAAAAAACTTTGACTCTAATATGTCAACAAAATAAAACAAGAATTTTGAAAATAGCTTTATCCAGATTCAGATTTATGTCCTGGAAATGTAGCTATGCAAGTTAGCACATATTTAACATTAGATGATGCCTCATTTGCATATTTAAACATTGAATTTCAGAAAACTTGTAATACAAAAACATATTGTCCTAATGTAAGTAATCAACTGGGAAAGTTTCATTGTGATATATATTAGTTGAAATATTTCCCCTATGTCCCCTTTAATTAACCAAACACAGCAGGATAATGAGAAAGTAAGAAGGGAACAGTCGTGCTGTCAAAAAAATAACTGCACCACTAATAACTGAACTCCTCTGTCTTTCTAAACATATTTACGACAGTCCTCAATAGATATATTTGCATAATAAACCGATTAGCTAGACTGTATCAGATCAGACTGTATTTTGGCCTCACGACCACAACATCAGCAGTTACCCAATACCCACCTCACCAGTTGTATTTCCTCCAATTGTGATGTCCAAAATTCAAAGAAATAATGAATAAATCTTGACACGACAATTTTTAGACTCAGAAGGCATTGTCGTTCCACTGAATCCTCATACTGGCGAGCAAAGTAATCAAAAAAGCGGTCATAAATTAAGTGTAAAAGTGCCAGGTAACCAGGTTTACACATTTAGCCAGTATGCTAGCTAGGTGCTTATTGCTGCAACGTCAAGTTAGCTTGAGTAAATAACTTCCGGTTGTATATTTCAGAATAAATGTCAAAGGTTCAAGTTTTTAGTTTTATTTGTGTTCTGTCCTTGGAATATAAATACAAAAGTAAGAATACAATATATACAACAATACAATATATACAACAGAGAAAATACATACAACAAAGATGCAAAATTAAAAATATATATAGTGCAGAATTATTATTTACAATATGGTGAAAATAAAAGTATGAAGGGGAATAGTGGATGTTATCATGAGCAAGTCCAGATGAGGCCTCAAAATATATAGGTTTTCATTAATTTATTTATTTTAAGTAATTTCAGATTATGTGCACTTTTTTTACAGGTTTGGAGAGGGGCTCATACGACTAAAACAACACTTAAATTACATTAGAAACACAAGAACATTTTTATTTTACCGTATACTTCATTTTCTTGTGCATGTACGCAACACATCCTGTCTATCCATCTGCCTGAACTATCTGTAAAAGATTCTGTAATAATTCCATATTTTGATCATGTGTTAAATAATATAGTAATGGCCAAATTAGAGATGGTTAAAGGGCTTCTTCTCTGCTTCTCCTAACCCTGAAACATGTAGGCACACTGCTTTTTGAGTAGTATGTTTAATATGCTTTTTTTGCCCTATCCTTTCCCCATTGGGATGCTTGTGAATTCATGTCCTGATATCAAAACAACACATGCTTTTATTCTTTAGGGATCATACAAGTACACATGTGGTTCTGTTATTACTATTTAACTTGACGTATTTGTTCTTCAGTTTCAATCAGCTGACTAATAAGTGAAAACACTTCCGCTGTGACTGTTAAGGGTCTTGTGAGATACTCATTGGTGAGAACCAGAGAAACACTCCATGGCGCTGGTGAGAACTAGTCGCTGTATTTTTCTGTGCGCAAAACATGTCTGACCACTAATGAAATAAACTAAATGGTTATCTACAACAAAATCATAACAAAAGCACAATTTCGGGATTCGTTTTCCAAGAATTAAAAGCTTTGGCACTCTCGTGTGTGTTGTGTTGGGCTTCTTGGCAGCGCAGACAAAAGCAACAGAAAGAAAACGATCGAGCAAAAAGAAAACAGTACTGGGTACTTTTTGTAACTGTTTATTATAATGTTACGTATATTGAAGTGTTGCACAGCAGTGGTAGAGCGTAACTATGTACATTTACTCAAATTTAAAGTACTTGACTTTACCGGAGTCTTATCTTTTCATGCTACTCCACTAACGTTACATTTTAGGTGGAAATACTGTACGTTTTTCTCCACTACATTTATCTGACAGCTTTAGTTACCAGTTACTTTACAAATTAAAATGTTTGCATACAAAACATATCTGGAGCTTATACAATATTTTGTAATGCATTAAACTACCCAACATTTAATACTGACAAAGTACATTTTTACTTATACATACTTTTGACTTAAGTGACATTTCCAATGCATGACTTTGACTTGTAATGTTTTTGTTTTTTTACAGTGTATGTGACTGTTACGACTTGTACTTAAGTAATCATTAAGCCATTAAAAAGGATCTGAATACTTCCTCCACCATGGGTGCATGGTGACGACAGTAATCTTTTTTTTTTTTTAACTGTATCGATGTGTGTGTGATCTACTGGTTGGGTCTAAAACAACAGCGCAGTGAACACAACACATGTTTAGCTAGCAGCTGCATTTCAGAGGTAAGAGGAGAAACTAACCAAACATTACAATGCGTTGCGTTAAAGAAAGAAATGTTATCTTGATGTAAAACATATACAGACATAAATCTACGTTATATCAGGTTGTAGGAGCTACGTTTATCCAGGAACTTCACCACGTGTGTTCAGGAACAAGCAGTGTCCTGGTTAGGTGCACTCGATTCATTGTACAGCGTTGGCTGGGCGGACAGGGTTTACCGCGTATGTAGATAAATCATGGGCCAGAGGCTCTAAACCCCGACCACGTGGGCAGTTTGTAAGACCAAAACAAACGCTCCTTTGACTAAGTAAACTAGCGTGCTTTACAAAGCTAGAAATGGACTAAAAGTAAGCATTTAGGTTCATTGTCGCTTATTTAAAAGCAGAATATACAAATATGTAGGTACAGAAAACCGTATGTATTATGTATATATAGGTATTTATGTATATATATATTAAAATGATACCACCGGAGATGAAATGGCACGAAACAGTAATATTCTCACTCTGGGCCACCACAGACTTATACATTGTTGTGGTGTAACGTTTTGCATTAAGATCAGTGGTGGAAGTAGTACTCAGATATTTTACTGTAAAAGTAAGAATAGTACTGGGTAAAAAATACTCTGTTACAAGTATAAGTCCTGCAATCATAATCGTACATAAGTAAAAGTACAAAAGTATTAGCATCAAAATATACAAAAAGTACCAAAAGTATATATCGTTTATATATGTTACATTACTGAATTATAGTTATTTATGCATTGTGTTTATCTCTCTAATTATTCATTAGTTGATTTATATTTTGTATAAATAATCTGACTGCAAAGTAGCTGAAGCTTTAAAACAAATGTAGTGGAGTAAAAAGTGCACCGTCTGCCTCCTAAAATGGAATAGAAGGATAAAGTAGCATACAATAAAGATGCTTACGTACTTAAACAATGTATTTAAGTGCAGTACTTCAGTAAATGTACATTGTTACATCCCATCACTGGTTATGGCCATACCTTTTTAACACATTACTAATGTAACATAGCACACTAAGGTCAGTAATACATTTCATCTTTAGTACCTCATGTTTATTGCTGTGAGGTGTTTAATTATTTGTGTCAATTAAGTTCTCTACAAATGTGTTGTAAGTAACATAATAATGTAGATGACAAGAGATATCAGTTTAGACATGTAATGCTAGATAACATTAGCATATTACTGATTAGAATAATTAATTACCATATACACTTTTTGGCCAACAACATGTGGGCGGCTGTGTTTCATGGTTTGGTCTAGACCACTTAGTTCCAATTAAGGACAGTCTTCATGCTACAGCATACAATTATATTTTAGACACAAGTTTGATTCCAATTTTGTGGCAAACATTTAGGGAAGACCCTGTTTCAACATGACAATAACCCTGTTTTTTCCGGTTTGACGTAGAAGAACTTAACTGGCCTGGCCGTAGAAAATAAACAGTTTTAAAAAAATATTTTAGAATGTGTTTATTTTGTAAGGACACATACACGGCTGTTGGCATATTATGTAGGGGTAGGGGAAAAAATTGATACAGCATAATATCGCGATATTTTCCATGGCAATACTGTATCGATACACAGACGCCAAGTATCAGTCTTTTATTATATAGGTGTCGGTCAGTTTGTCTGCTTGACAATCCCATTTTGCAGCAATAAAATTGAAGTGAGATGAACAAACAGATAAATGTATCTATTTAGATAAAACGGATGTCGACAAAGTTTTCTTTTGGGAACACCATTTAAAACTGGGAAAAACTTGGAAGTTGGGAAAAAAGATAATACATTGCAATATATCGCAGAATATTGCAATATGTTTCAAATCGCAAGAATATGGTATCGTGACATAAGTATCGTGATGATATCGTATCGTGAGGCCTCTGCTGATTCCCACCCCTAATATTATGGAGAAGAAACACTCAATAAAGTAGGATACGGTCACTAAGAACTAAAATGCCTCAGGCACACCATACAGATAGATTCCTGTGGGAGTAGTTTATGAATACTACAGTATTGTTTTTTGTTTTTTTCTAGTGTGATCAGACGAAGTCGCTCTTATGTTCTTGTGAAGCAGGATTCAGAATCACGTGAGGCTGCCGGTCATGGGGTTGACCAAGCAGTACCTGCGCTACGTTGCCAGTGCAGTGTTTGGAGTAATCGGAAGCCAAAAAGCCAACATTGCGTATGTGACCCTCCGAGGGGGAGAGAAGGGGCGCTACGTCGCTGTGGCCGCCTGTGAACACGTGTTCATCTGGGATGCCCGAAAAGGAGAGAAGGTGAGATTTTGACGTGGTTATGACAGCAGGTTCAAGGTCTCCAGTCTTCTTCAAACGTTCCAGAATTCGAACCCGTTGTCTTGTCTTTCTGTCCAGGTCCTGATCCTGCAGGGCCAGAAACACGAGGTGACCTTCCTCTGCCCGTCGCCCGATGGCGTCCATATCGCCGTGGGCTACGAGGACGGTGCGGTGCGGATCTTCAGCTTGCTGAACGGCGAGAGCAACGTCTCCTTCAATGGCCACAAAACTTCTGTCAGCGTCATGCAATATGACACGCTCGGAGCTCGGCTCGTCACTGGTTCCAAGGTAAGTCGGGCAGGATGAAGGGTTGAGGAGACAGGAGCCTTTGAGATCAAGATGAGAACGTACATTAAATATATGCAAGTACACCTGAGACCCAGGTGTTAAAATCAGAAGATAAATTGAGGTCCTCCCCCCCCCTCGTGTATGTACATATTTGATCAAATTAATCTAATTCCAATCTGAGCGTACTATTTGTTCAAGCATGTGTTGAGCATGTTATTACCCTTCCCTCCCCCTTCAGGACACAGATGTGATCGTGTGGGACATCATCAACGAGTGTGGGCTGTACAGGCTGAGAGGCCATAAAGACGTCATCACACAGGCCTTGTTCCTCAAAGACAAAAACCTCCTGGTCACGAGGTAACCAGCCTTTCACCTGGTGCCCTTTGACATTATCACAATTATGACAATTGATTAATAATTAAAGACTGAGGAACAAATGTAAGTCAGAGGATTTATGAAGCTTCTTATTATTTACCTGATGCCAGACGCTCGTTTATTTTGCAGTTCCTTGGACACTAACATTATTTGATGACACGCAGCTTTGAAAAACGAAACGCATGTCATGTTACGCATCTAAATAAAAACAACTAGAATCGCAGCTTTTTGTCCACGTTCAGCAACTGTTGCGAGAAGTTATCCCATATTGAACAGCTTCATATTTTCGGATAATAAGGAGAACTTTAGGGCATTTTCCCCAGTAGGGTTTCTGGACTCTCATTTGTTGAAACACCATCCGTGTTTTTTTTTCCTCATTCTTTTTTCAATTAGCACATTTCTACTCAGACTTTTATATCAATAATATACAAATTTGGGATAATGTAATTCCCTCTATGCTATTATTCAACAAACCGTAACATTAAATAACGTGGTGGTTGTGAGTTTAAGCTGGGCTATGTGCCTTCACACTGCCTATGATGCAACCATATGAACTTGCGTGTGGGTTTGAGTAGTCCTCACTAAACAATATAATCTGAAATGTAATATAAAGCTTAATGTGACATTTGAATTGTGCTTTTTTAGCCTTTAGCCTTTAATAAAAAAAAAAAAACACCCTCCTACGCTTAACACTGTTCAAAACAAGAAGTGCAGTGTTGCTAACACATTATGTGCGTCTGTGTGCTCTGCTGCTGTACAGCTCCAAGGACAGTTTTGTGAAGTGGTGGGACCTGGACACACAGCACTGCTTCAAGACCATGGTGGGCCATCGCAGCGAGGTGAGGGGCTTCAGACTCTATACTCATTAACCTAAACCATGTCTTTTTTATTACAAAGCTGCTCGAGGTGCAATATTTAAATACCGCGAAAGTATCAAAACTCTCAATCCACAGAGAAATGCACACACATTTAGAAACTGTGCCTTTAAACGGGCTGTCAGGATGTCTGTACAGTTGTAATATCACAACTATACTCTATATAGGTAGAAAGTGCAGCTACAGTGCCGTTACAGTCATTCCCCGGCTGCAATGACGGTGCATTGCAGCCGGGGAATGACTGGAAATCCGGAAACGCTGACCAATCCGAGCAGACTGGGCTTTTTCGGGAGGGGGGCTTAAAGAGACAAGTGCTTTCAGACAGAGGGTGAATACAGGTATATTCAGACAGACAGTTTGAGTCTGAAATAATGTGTTTTTGAACATTTAAAGTATGTAAACATGTTCTAGTAGAAACCCAAAACACAAGTATGAACGTGAGAATGAACATAACATGGGAGCTTTAAAGAAAAAGTCAGTCAGTAAAACTAGTTAGGACCCAAGTGGTTATGCAACCAATTTTAGTAGCTGATTTAGTTACAAACTAACTAGTAGTTACTAAGCCTCTAGTGTCCACTTTACACCCTGACTGAGGAGAGAACCCAGGGCAGTTTACTAAGCACAGGTTAACATAACCAGTGTTGTCTCACTTCTCATACTCCATTTGATTTTCATGGCTCTGGCTGTTTTCTAAAGCAGAGCTAATGTTGTTTCAGTCTCCTGAGTTTTGTGTAAAAAGTGTATTTGATTGTATTACAATTTGTTTTCTATTTGGACCTTGAGTCTGTGAATAAAGTTATATTACAACTAATGTTGACATTAGGCAATGGAGACAGGATTGATTCATTTAACTGAGTGGAGGCTCATAATTAGATTACTGAGACAATATTCTCATTGTTGTAAGCAAGACCTTGTACTCAATCTCAAAGAAACAAGAGAAGAGTTAATTTGCAAAAACAGATACAAACCAATTTAGAGAAGGACACTCCAAGAGCGCAGACCTCCACCAAGGCATGCCTTATCTCACAATGTTAACGCAGTGTGAATTTTCCCAGTCTGAAACTATTTTATCCGATTATTTCAACACCACATGAATGCAGCAACAATGCCCAATCTTCCAATGCTAACGAAAGTGAAAAATATTTTGTGGATTCAGACCTGCTCCAAAATTTAATGTGTTCTTCCTTGGCCCATGCCACACCCTTCCATTTAGTTTCATGACAATTGGGCCAGTCGTTTTTTGGGTAATCCTGCTGACAGACAAATACATTTTAAAAAAAACAAAAAAAAAAACAAGAACATAACCTCCTTGGCAGAGGTAAGAAAACCAACACCGGTTTGACTGATATTCCCTGGTGTGCACAAAAAAAAACCATGATTTAGGAAGATAAATAAAGCAAAGATATCTGTTTTTGTATATGTATATATATTTGTATATGGGTGGACAGTCTTTGATCAGTGTGCTAATTGTGGCCACATTGTTGAATTGAGAAGTCTTCAGGCTACAGATAGTAATATCCAAGACTTCTTAGCGTCTTTTTGTCTGGACCGCAGCAGGAATGAGCGGTTTGCTGCGGTCCAGACAAAAATAAGCTAAGAGCTTGTAAAGGTCCAGATGTGTTTTTTATTTTACATGACATTTCTAACATATGCGTTCATGCATTTTCACTGTTTGTTTTAAGTTTGTTGTGAGAGGGGGAAGATATTAAAATTTGGACGATGGCAAATATATCTTTAACATCTCTCCACTCTTTTTTTGGTCTTTGATGCTGCATGATATTTTTGCACCTGGATGACTAAGAGGAGTCTTTGTGACGGTGTTTGTCTGTCTGTGTGTGTTAGGTGTGGGGCATGGTGCTGCTGAACCAGGAGAACAGGCTGTTAACAGGCTCAGCAGACAGTGAGCTTCGAGCCTGGGACATCAGCTACCTGCAGGAGGTGGGAAAGATCAGGCTCGACACAATACATTCCAGTTGTTCTGCTCCCTGTATAACTTATCGATACACACAGAGAAGAACTCGGAAGTTAGCTGAAGTGCTGATACATAGGGCTGCACGATATGAGGAAAATATGCTTATAACGTTGAATATCGCGATATTACCTGCGATAAATAAACAGATATTAAAGTGTACTCAGTTCTGCATTTCTGCTTTCAGTATTCTGCTAAAATACAACAAATTGCTTGTTGAATTTAAAACAAATGAAAGGAAATCATTTCCAACATTATTTTATTGAACAAATTGAACATTGACTTGAATATTAAAGGTACCACTAAAAAAAAGAATGACAGTTCCATTTTTCTACTGATATTTTCTTTCAACTAACTTAGTGTCTGTGTCTGTCATAATATGTTGCAGCCTTTCACGATGTGTATATTGCGCCAGTTGATATTGTGATGCCGATTTAAAAAAACATATATTGTGCAGCCCTAATACATAGCCACCATGGCCGAATAAAGCCTCACCTACGGATACTTAACCAAAAGAGATATCAAATTTAAACTGATGTTGCCTCAGTTGTAAAAAGTCTGTCTGTCTGCTCAGGAGAAAGCTGAAGGTGAGCCCAAGGTAAAGAAGGGGAAAACTCTGCTGGATGATGACGACGAGGACAACGAGGAAGGGGTGGATGAAAATCTTGAAGAGGTACGAGAGTTAATGTATAGGTTAATGTATTCTTGTGAGAAAACACTGCAACAAAATGATGAAGACTACATGGGTATATCATTTTTTGGTTGCACTTTACATGAAGGTATCTACGTAAGAGTGACATGACACTGTCATGAACGTGTCATAAACATGAACAAGTCATAAACGTTTATGACATAACGCTTCTTTTAGTAAGTGCCATTCGGTTTTGGTCATGACAAGTTCTGGTTAGGGTTAGAGTTCATGTGTTCATGACAGTGTCATGTCACTCTTATGTAGATTCATTCAAGTAAAGTGTTACCAGTTATTTTTTTACACAAATAACGTAATGTCTTCAGAGGAAAGAAAGGCGAATATATCTCTGCATCATTTGAGGCCACAAAACCCTGATTCATATATACTGTACGTTACATACATTAATATATTCTCTCTCTCTCTCTCTCTCTCTCTCTCTCTCTCTCTCTCTCTCTCTCTCTCTCTCTCTCTCTCTCTCTCTCTCTCTCTCTCTCTCTCTCTCTCTCTCTCTCTCTCTCTCTCTCTCAGCGGATTCTGAGTTGTAGGAAGGCTGGATCAATCCTGAGAGAGGCCCGAGACCGAGTGGTTTCTCTGGCAGCGGACGCCAAGGCCAGAGTCATCGCCTGTCACGTAAGTGTCGAATCGTCCTCCGGTTTCCTCTGAAAGATCATAGAAAGTCTGGAATACCCGATGCAGAGGATGTCTGGGTTCCTTCTAGAGATGTTCACACTTGTATATACATGTACATTCTTGTTCATTCATCTAATTTTTAAGTAGTTGTTCTGGCATTTTTTTTCTCTTTGCTGTCTTATTTTATTTCATGTTATCTTTTATCTATTTATTATTTCTAGTATATTTCTTGTATTTTTGGTTTGTATGTGTGTACGTCCTTGGTAAATTGCTCCTTGAGTAATTTCTTGAGCGTTCATCGTTTGCGTTTGATCATGTTTCCCAAAGAGTTTAACCTGAGCCAAGCCGACAACAAAGATATAGAAATCATATTACATCCTTACAGGGAACGTAATATACTGCTGTTAAAACATAACAAAAAATATGCATTGTTCAACACACTGGTATGGGAATCAGTATCAGGAAGCAAAAAATGGTATCGGGCCATCTCTAGTTCCCTCAGGAATCATCTGGGGGAAATCTGGGAATTTAAGGAAGATTAAGCGCGCTTATTTTCTGCTCTCTTTAGAACCATCTTACTAGCTCATGTTGGAGCTCAGATGTCAGCCTTTCTTTTGTTTGAACGAGACTTAAGTTGACATCTGAGGCTAACCATTGTCCATAGTTTGGTGTTTTTTTTTCCCCCCGGCACTGTTGGCTCTAATAGGCCGTCATCATTGGCTGTTTGGCTGATTTAGCACATTGATTCGTTTCTCCTCTGTCCTGTTCAGCCACAGAATTAGTGAGTTTGCTCATTAAGTGCGGTTCCTAGATTTTCTTTGTCCATAAGCATGAGACCACAGTGCAAAATCAAAGACAGGCTTTACAGACCCAGCTGCACATTTTTGTCCTTTAATCAATTTGTTTCCTGACCACACGATGATACTGTTTGAAATGATTCACAATGGCGTGAAATTAGTTTGTTGCTGAGTTTGTTTTGTTTGTCTTTCCTTCATGTTTTTTGGATTAGAAAGGGACACTGTTTACTGACAAGGTATTTCCTCCCATGAAGGCTCAGGCAGAACGAACATGCTTGTCAGCGTTCAGCCGGCTGTCAGTTGTAGTTTTTACAGTGTGTTCAATTAACGTGAGTCAAAATAAGGCAGCAGTTGGTTCCTGTCCGTGTTCTATAAAGTTGTGTCAGGACCCTAAAGCTGGGATTACAGAGGGATTTTTTTACATTGTTGTTTAGCAGTATTTTATGCAATTAATGTGCTTTGTTTTCATCAGAATCTGTAACATTCAAATGTATCGATATTGATATTCTGTAGGAAATGAATGCTATACATATCTCTTTTCATCCTTCATCAGGGCAATGATTCAGTCCTGGAGCTCTTCACTGTGCTGTCAGAGGAGGAAGTGCAGAAGAAAATGACAAAGAAGCTGAAGAAAGCCAAAAAGAAGGCAGCAAAGTAAAGACAGTTATTTCTGTTTAGTTCATTTTAAAGGTTTACATGTAACGTATTCTAGTATTAGAAGTATTTTTATCTTTGCACCCACTTACACTGATATTGCTACACTGTAGTGTGCAGTAGTTACTCTGTTGCATGCTGAAGCTGGAGTTTGTTGTGTGGCTGCCCCCTTGCTGTAGATCTCAGGAAGTTGCATGCGAGGAGGCAGCAGAGCCGGTGGTGGAGAGGATGCTGAAGGACGAGATCCTCAGACTGACCAACATCAAGGCCTCCTCCAAGATCAGGTCAGTGTGGAGCTAGTCTCGCTTCGCCAAACTAGTCGCTATTCCACACAGCATTCTGGGATGGGTAAAAAACGTGCTCTGGTTTATTGGCATTTCTTTAAACCAATCACAATTGTCTTGGGCGGCGCTAGGCGCCGGACGGAGCACCGGTGCCTCGGCAAAATAGCCTCGGGAAGGAACTTGTTTTGGTGGGACATGAGTACGTTCAAAAGTTGTTTTAGTCGTGCAACAGAAAACTCAGATTGGACAGATAGTCTAGCTAGCTGTCTGGATTTACTGGAGGAGCAGTTAACCATAGTCCTCAGAAATCCACCGGAGTTTAAAATGCCAACACAAAGAAAGTGGAAGGTGACGGACATCCGGCCAAAATAAGGGACATCCGGGGTAATTTCCGGCGGCAGCTGAACAATCCCGGAAATGAAACGTCGTTGATATACTGTAGACTAGTGGAGCAAATGGAGCCAAACACAACCGCAGCTTAGAGGCTAAAGAGGTGAGCTCGCGACCAGCAGGCGTATTAATTCTCTCTCTCTCTCTCTCTCTCTCTCTCTCTCTCTCTCTCTCTCTCTCTCTCTCACACACATCTCCTGCATCCCCTCTCAGGTGGGTGGACTGCTTGTCGTGTGCAGGTGGTGAGCTGAAGGTGGCGCTGCTGCTGCAGAACAACACCGTCGAGACCTACAGCCTGAGGACTTCAGACAAGACCCCCACAGCCAATAAGACGGCTCGCCTCACGCTCGGCGGCCACCGCACCGACGTCCGCACGCTGGCCTTCAGCTCGGACAACCTGGCCGTCCTCTCCGCCTCTGGAGACACAGTCAAAGTTTGGAACAGGTGAAAAGTCTTACAGCTCTCATATAAATGTGACAAAACCGATTAAAAAGCAGGGAGGTGGTCTCACAGGTCGTCCCCTCCCCCCCACAGGTCAACTCTGCAGGTGATTCGCACCATGGCCTGTGAATACGCCCTCTGCTCCCTCTTCGTGCCTGGAGACAGACAGATCATCCTGGGAACTAAGGTATTAGACTCCATCTTTGGATGCATTTGCTGCTGTTTGAGAGGGACTTTTGTGTTCCGTTCTGACCTTTCAATGAAGACCTTTGGGACAGGAGGACAGGGTTGCTAGCTGTTAAGAAACATCTTTTCTAGTTCATATTTTGTGCTGTTTTTCTTGTCAGAGTGGAAAGCTGCAGATCTTTGAGTTGGCCTCAGGAAGCCTACTGGAGACTGTGGATGCCCATAATGGAGCTCTGTGGTCCCTGTGCCTGGCCCCAGACCAGGTAAACCTGGCTACCTGCAGCCCCACCTGTCTTACCCCCTTTTTCTAAATATCTCGTACCATGTCAAACCTTTACACTCATCAGAAAAATAGCTGGCTTTTCTTATGTGTTGTGTGTGTCGCTCCCGCAGAGGGGGATTGTCACAGGAAGTGCAGATAAGACGGTGAAGTTCTGGGAGTTTGAGCTGATAAAGGACGAAGGGACTGGGCAGAAGTAAGCCATCACCTTGTTCAAATTACCTGTACGGTTCATTTGGGACGATCAAGCTCATATTTCCTTGCACCTTGCACCATTTCCTTGCAAATACTCAACTACAACAGAGATCTTAAGATATTGTCTCCTGGGACAAAACATTTGTTTGTTTTTATTCTAACAAATGTTTAGTTCAGCTTTAATAAATAAGTAGTTGGTGTAAAGTCACATCAGAATACTTATGTTATAGATTATTTCTACTATATTTGGCTTTTTACTCACACCATGTAGAATATGCAACAGTAGTAAGCATATTCTCTGTACTAAGTCTCTATAAGCACATAAATGCTCAGTAACAAGACTTGGAGCCATGACTCGTATTTAATGTTTTGTGTGTGTATGTGTGATACAGGAGGCTGACAGTGAAACACACACGCACTCTGAAATTGGAGGAAGACATTTTGTGTGTGAAGTTTTCTCCTGACCACAGGCTGCTGGCCGTCTCTCTGTTAGACTGCACTGTCAAGGTCTTCTACACAGACACACTTAAGGTACACACCACGTGAAATAAGTACGGTGTATTCTGTGTAATTGCTTCATTATTAGTGTCATCGGGTCTGTTATTATAACTGAACATTTCTCCCTCTAACTGCTTCAGTTCTTCTTGTCGCTGTATGGACACAAGCTGCCTGTACTTTGTCTGGACATCTCACACGTGAGTGCTCTCAAGCTGCAAACGTCTTAACTATCAGCTGCGTTTTGCCTCAGTGATACATGTGATAACATGCTTTATTTTGCGAGATGATCACAGCTATACAACTCTGAAAATGTGTCTCAGTAGTACCAAAAACAAAAAAGTTGAACTTCCAATTTCATAAAAAAAAAAAAAGAGTTCTGAACTTGATGAGATCAATTAGATGAATACATCTACATGTCTGTTCATCCTTGAAGGGGCCATGTGGCGTTTTCTCAACACTTCCTTCCAACACCTCAAAGCCGATTTAGAAAAAAAAAAAAACACACCTATGAATTAATGAAGACACTAAGTACAATCCTTTTGAACCATGCGCCCGGCGCACGGACCCTTTCTTCCGCCGTCAAACTAGCAGAAGTGGATTTGGACACGCCCTAAACGCACCTGTGCCATGCTCTTCACGCCGTGCGATTAGAGCGTTAAAATAGGGCCCTGAATAGGAATAAAAACTCACCACCGTAACATTTTTACTGGCCTCCATGCTGCTTTCTAACGTTTACTGTTCACTAGCCCTGTTTTTCGGCTTGGTCATGGCTGTCATTGCATCACTTTGTTTGGAATCGACTTGGGGGTCATCTTGACCCTCAGTTCTGCCTCCCAGGACTCTGACCTCGTGTTTCTGTTAACTAGGATAACACACTAATCGCCACCGGCTCCGCTGACAGAAACGTGAAGATCTGGGGTCTGGATTTCGGCGACTGTCACCGCTCCATGTTTGCTCATGACGACAGGTAACGCCCAACAACACGGGCCCAAACCAAACAATGTATGTGTTCATTGGAACGTAAAACACCTTTTTAAAATGAAATGTGCGGTGATGAAATCATTTTCTAGGCTGTTGAGTTTCCAATCTGTTGTGGTCAGGGACTCTGATCCGTGTCCCGTTAACTCGGACTGCCCTGTGACTTCACACCAGCTGCTCCTTCATCTCACCGCTCATCTGTTTTCTCACGGATCATCTCACTTTTTGTCCTTTTTTTCCCCCTGTTTCTTCTTTTCTTTTCCCCCAGCCTTTCTGTGTTCACTTAGTTTTGTGTCTGTTCTTTGATCTTGTCGTCTCTCTTTTTGTCTTTCTCTCTTGTACTACCTCATGATTATTTCCCGCTTTTCTTTGTTTCTACTGAGTTCCTGCTGAGGTGCCTGTTTTTTTTTTGTTGTTGTTGCCTTCCCTCCTTTCTAGCTCTGGATTTACTTATTTTCTGCTTTACCCATTCACTTGGCTGACTTTCTCTTCCCTCACTCTGTTTCTTCTCCACAGCGTCATGTTCCTCCAGTTTGTCCCCAAGACTCATCTGTTCTTCACAGCAGGGAAGGACAAGAAGATCAAACAGTGGGACGCCGACAAGTTTGAGCACATCCAGACGCTAGAGGTGACGCTCGGCTTCATACCCTTGATAGTTGCGATCCGGTGGCTTATTTCAAGCGTCCTCTGGCAGGCTTCCTTCACATCTGAAATGCTGGAATGAAATACTGACCACACCTCATTGGTCAGCTGTAAAACTGATCTGCCAAAGAGAGAGTCAAAAACTCGATTATGTGCATTTGCATAAATGATTTCTGGATCACTTGTGTTGTCCGGTTGTTAGGTGGATTCTGCACGAGCATTGATAGGTGGTGAAAAGCAGTGGTGGAATGTAACTTAGTACATTTACTCAACTGCTGTACTTAAATATGATTTTGAGGTACTTAATCTTTACTTGAGTATTTCCATTGTATGCTAATTTATACTTCTACGTGCTTGGAAGCCAATATTGTACTTTTTTCTTCACTACCTTCAGTTGGATTACTTTAGTTGGCTTAAAGGAATACACCACCGTTTGTTGAAATAGGACTTATCACGGTCTCCCCTAGCTGTAGATAGGTGGGCCAACACATTTTTTGGGCATGAATGCATAGTCCGGTGCAACACCGGCAGCGGCGCCGCTAGTTAGCTTAGCGTAGTGAATGGAATCCTATGTTGCCGGTTAGCATGTTGCGAGTAAAAGTGAGCCGACAAAAGACAAAAAAACAACCTAATTACATGCACTGAGACAAAAAAATGCGTTGGCCCACCTATCTACAGCTAGGGGAGACCGTGATAAGCCCTATTTCAACAAACGGTGGCGTATCCCTTTAAATCAACTACTTCATTATTATAATACTATGATTATTATAGATTTAGGTATCCAGCAGTATATAAATTCAATAAAATTAGCTCCACCTATCTCCACAGCGCTGTGGAGATAGGTCTGGCTAGTCCACAGATACATTCTGGGATAGGAGGAAAAAAACGCTCAGGGTTGTTTGCAAAGCTGACAATCGTCTTGGAGCCGCTGAGTTCCGGACGCAGCGGCGGTGGCTCTGCAAAATAGTCTCGAGAAGGAACTTGTTTTTGGTGGAACGTTTGCACCCCGCAAAAGAAAGCGACACACAAAATATTAAGTGAAGTTAACTGTTGACACAACACAGTAACGTGAGCTATTTAAGTTAGCTGGATACATGGTTAATTGTAAGTTGCTGTATCGCCGTGTGTGACATTTGGCGTTTCTCTCGGCCTTACAGGGCCATCATCGGGAGGTTTGGTGTCTGGCCATAAGCCCGAGCGGGGACCACATTGTGTCGTCATCCCACGACAAATCCCTGCGACTGTGGGAGAGGACCAGGGAGCCCATCATCCTGGATGAGGAGCGGGAGATGGTGAGGTGGAGGGCGGCGTGGACACAGACATATTTGACAGTTATTCAGACACGTAAACAGCTTCTTCTTCTTCTTGTTTTTCTAAATGACCCTCTTTTCATATTCACAGGAACGGGAAGCAGAGTTTGAGGAGAGCATGGCCAAAGGAGATGTGCCTGTGGTGAGCACTCAGTTTCCAACTTCCAGGCATCATCAACATTTATACTTTTCACCAGACATTACCTATACTTGAATATTAGCTTCACACTGGCCTGTTTCAAAAACAGATTCCAGTCCCTGTACAGTAATATGAGCAGCAATCTAGCTGTTATTACCTACCATAACCAAGGCTGCATCATGTCAAAGCTTAATTTCAAAGCATATGGAGCATTTATGAAGAACATTTGTTCACAAAAAAACAACCCCAGGTCCTTGCATTTTAGCTCCATGTCCAGTCACTGGTTCTGAGTGCAGTCCTAAAACGCTTCACTTGGAAGATGTTTTAACTTTTAGCAGCTTGTAAACATCTCAAGTAACAGCTTGAATGGAAACGTCCGGCCAATTAGCTGAATTGAAGAATACTGTCATTACTTACAGCACCACCAAATCTTGAATTGCCCCGCCAGTCTCTGTTCTGTTTTTGTGATAAGATGGATGTAAGAGTTGACTTGTTTTATCTTCAGGTACCCGGAGAGACTGAAGGAGAGGCAGCACCAGCCAGCAAGAAGACTGTTGAGACAGTCAAAGCTGTGAGTTGACTTCCCCTCGCGTTGGATTTCATTTGGAGCACCAGTTGGATGGAATATTTAGATTGTTTGTTTGTTTGTTTGTTTGTTTGTTTGTTTGATATCATTGACATTAAAATACGTTTGTGTTGGCTAAGGCCCTGTTTACACGAGAACACTCGCGGGTGAAAACGACAAAATATTTTATCAGATGTAGACAGCGACGGCGTTTTTGGGGCTTAAAAACGCCAAAAAGTGAAACCACCCTCCAGAGTGGAAATCTTAAAAACACTCCACCGTCGCGTTCCCGTCTAAAGGGTAAGAACACAAAAGTCTGCTGGCCCACCCCATATTTTGTTACATAAATTAAAATAAAGAGTGATTACTCGCCCCTGGCCGTTGGGTATCCACAGCCTGCCTATACTTGGTCCGGATGGCTTTCAGCTTTGATGATATGTGACTTTTACAGATAGCGTCTTTCTCGTGTGGATATGACGTCCCTCCACGTACAGGATACCGCTGAAGAAATTGGGTCCATATGTCTATATATTTTGACTGGCAGGACTCCCAGTCCACACCCTGTTGTGCCTTTGTGGCTTTGTAACTTAAGCAATAACTCCACGTCCTTGTCTGTCCAGACAAAATTGTCAGCTTTTGTTGTTCGCTTCGCCATGTTTTGGTTTTGTGCTACCAGGGAGAGGAGAGGAAGAGAGGAGGAGGCGAGGGAGAGAAGTAGAAGGAAGGTTATATGCAGGCGCGCGGACTGGGTGGTGTTGTGTGGCGGTGCTTCACACCACCACCTAGCCGCCTGGTGTGCATACTACATCGAAATTCACACCCTTTTGCGTCACCATATGCACGCAGATTTCCCCCCAAAAAACGCAGAATAAAAAGTGAGAACACAACGCCACTTTTGCGTTTTCTCTTCAGATCGTTTCCGTCTAAACATAGCCTGAAGCTAGTTGCATTCATCGTTTTTCTGCGGCGCAAACCCCGCCTATTGGGTGCTCGGGAAAAACAGGACTATTTTAAATTCAGTTTGACCCAAGTCTTCATAAACAGCTAAAAGTATGAATAAGCAAGTTTTGTTCTTTTTATGATGTTCTTGCTGTCGTGTGATTTCTTTCTGCAGGCAGAGCGAATCATGGAGGCTCTGGAACTTTACAAAGAGGAAAACAGGAAGATGGAAGTGTATAAATATGCTTGTCAGACGGCAGGCAACGAGGTACAGACATGATGCAGTAATCCTATGTTTTATTCCCTCTGTTGTTGCCGATTCTTAGGAGAATGGGCCATAAAACATCCTGTTGTGTTGTTTTTGGATGCAATGGGAAACGTTCTTTTAGCTTCCTTTTTTTATGACGTCAGTATTATGATTTGTCAAATCAAACAGCTGATGTTGTTTTTCAGGTTCCTCCACCGAAACCCAACCCTATCCTCGTGGCTTTTGGAAATGTTTCAGTAAGTAGAACAACAACTTTGCCTCCAGTAACCGAACATTATCCATAACAAACCTACATGTATGTAGATTGTATTTAGGGTGTTTTCGGCTGTAGGTAACTAAGTCTGTCTTTGTCCCTCTTTCAGCCGTCCCGCTACGTTTTAGACGTCGTGAAGAAGGTCAGATCGAGGTAAGACGTAAGCTCAGGGTGACGAGACCAAACAAACACGATGCTTCACTCTGACTTTACCCATAAAGCTGATCTTTCATCTGCAGTGCTGCGTGCATATAAAGCCACGTTTTTTGTGCTCCCCAGTGAGCTGGAGGTTTCTCTGCTGGTGTTACCGTTCCCTTACATCCCCGAGCTGCTGACGCTGTTCAACAGTTACATCGAGCAGGGCCTGGAGGTGGAGCTGGTCTGCCGCTGCCTTTTCTTCCTTCTCAAGTAAGCGCTCTACGTGTGTGTGTGTGTGTGTGTGTGTGTGTGTGTGTGTGTGTGTGTGTGTGTGTGTGTGTGTGTGTGTGTGTGTGTGTGTGTGTGTGTGTGTGTGTGTGTGTGTGTGTGTGTGTGTGTGTGTGTGTGTGTGTGTGTGTGTGTGTGTGTGTGTGTGTGTGTGTGTGTGTAAAAAAACAAAAAAAGGAGGTTCTGTATTTGGTTGTTAAATGAAATTCAGAGTCGAGGGTTCAGAGATCTGGCAGCTTGTCAGACAAAACAAGAACAGGATGAGCTGAGCAAATCTTCTGTTGGCCATAAT
This sequence comes from Gymnocephalus cernua, assembly GCA_023631565.1. Classification (NCBI taxonomy): domain Eukaryota; kingdom Metazoa; phylum Chordata; class Actinopteri; order Perciformes; family Percidae; genus Gymnocephalus; species Gymnocephalus cernua. The sequence continues at coordinate 25,520,328 of CM042434.1, read as the reverse complement.
GTGCAAAATACGTGAATTAAAAATAAATACTTGAAACTTTACTATGTATTTATTTTTCATGCACTTTTAAATACCGCTCGTTCAAATGTTGCATGCTAGTTGCATGCACAGCCCACAGTGTGTGTGGAATGGGTTTGTCACAGAACAAAACAATCCTATTTTCAAAATGTACTTCATTGTTGAAAAACAAAAAAAAGATTGTTTTTGCAAATTGAAACATAAAACAAATCTGTGAAATTAAATTCTTTAATGGATAAATTAAATCATTTTGGTGAAAGTCTTTTTTTACCTTAAAGCTATTGCGTAGTTTCTGTGCGTCCACATGATACAAGCCTTCTGTGATTAGCTTCACCGGAGTCACCGGACGCCACAATCTTCTGAACATAGCCACACTGAGAAACACAGAGAGAGTTGTGTGGAGCTGATAGTCTTAATTAGCTTTGTAGCAACTCAGTTGGCAACGGCTTGAATGTAACGGACGTTCATTAATATGAAAAAGTTACGCACTAAAGCTTTAACTAATTATAAGAAGAAGACCTTGTTGACAGTAGGACTGTGTATTGGCAAGAATCTGGAGATACGATACATGGGTCACGATTCAATATATTGCAATATATTTTGATACTGTGCGTAAGGCGATGTATTGGGATTTTTTTTTAAAGTATAATTTTTGAAAAACTAATTTAAAAAAAGACATGATGTTCATAAAAGTCAAAGAAGTTTATTTTAGCTAAACAATTCAGTACACAGAAAATTAAACTGCCAGTTTGGGATTGTGGTTCAATTAGTGAGATTTGTATATATGCTAAAGTAGGCTAAAGTTCAGCCATCGCTACATTGTTAGCTTCTAGCAAAAAGTCAGGCACTGTTAGGCACTGTTAGGCACTGTTAGGCACTGTTAGGCACTGTTAGGCACTGTTAGGCAAGGACACTAGTGGTGCGTCTCAGCATAGCCATCTAGCAGTAGGGGGTTTAAACACAACATGAACGCGAACCACTGTCTTACATGAATATGTTTGCACGAAAAAAACAAAAACGATATTGCATTTTTGAAAATCAATACAGTATTGCAAGATAAAATATCGCGATACTCAAGTGCATCGATTTTCTTTTTTTTCTTACATCCCTAGTTGACAGCCATAAAAAAAGTGTTCAGTATTAAGGGTTATTATGCAGAAATATTGTGGTAGGCCAGATCTAATTGTAAACGTAGATCTGCACACGCTGCTGTCGATTGTTCTGGTGATACAGTATCGGGCTGACACTGTTGTCTGTTTCCTTTTAAGGATCCATTTTGGTCAGATCTCCAGTAACCAGATGCTGCTGTCTGTCATAGACGAGCTACGGACCAATACTGTCTCAAAAGTGCGCGAGATCAGAGTAAGTAACATCCAGAGAAGAGAATTCTGTCGCAGAGAGAAGCTGTTTGTCGTCTTGACCGATGGAAATAGAAATTATTTTCCTCATCACACCTTTCCTTTTCCATTTGCTCACCAACTCTTCTTTTTTTTTTTGTCTCAGGACGTGATGGGCTTTAACAGCGCGGCGCTCCAGTTCCTCCAGCGGGAAATCGAGAGCAAAGAGGACGTGATGTTCTTTGCTGACGCCACAGGCCAACTGGCGGAGAAGAAGAAGAAGAGGAGGAAGAGGGAGCGAGCCATCCTGACCATCGCTTGAATCATAATGGACATTTTTGACTGTTTGTGTACAAACGTCCACTCCCAGCTGTATCGCAGGGGTAGACCAGTGGGCTCACACTGTTGGTTTTTCTAGGTTATGAAATCCTGATAGGAAGTTAACAATGTTATTCAGTGGCATGCTTCATTTCCCAAATAAACTGTCTTGACTTTTTCTCACAGTAATTGAGGTTTTATAAGGGGCTTTCAAAACAAATAAATCCTCCACTGCAGAGAGAAATGTAGTGTGTCTACACAGCCGTTCCCTCTGCAGCTTTAGGCCTCTATAAAATACATCCATATACGGTTGAGCCTTAAATAGATACATTTCATGTTTAAGGCAGCACTAGTACTCTCTCCATGGTCACCACACACAGAGGACAGGTTATGATTTAAGCTGGTTTCTGTCCTACAGGCCTACAGGGAGCGATTCAGGCCCCGAGCCAAACCAGGTGAAAGATGGTCTGGACATGGCTGGGGGTTTTTAAACCTGTCAGACTACCTGAGCTCCAGACCACCTGGGTGTTACCACACTGTCCCAAATAGCAAGTTGCTGAGAGAAAAAAAAAACCTCCCTCGGCCCCTGTTGGCCTCGCTGCAGCCGTCACTGCACCACTGAAATCAGGGAGATGTAGCTTGACTTTACAGCCCTTGTAACTTTGGCTGAATTTATAGTCCCAAGGCCGGGTAGATGTGGTAAACATATTTCACAGCGAGGGAGAAATGTGAACAGTGTGTGTTTTCGAGGTGCCCAGGCCTCTAATCCTATGACCTTTACAAAAGTTTTCACACCCACATCTGACACTTAATTTTCCACAAGTGTGTTTATTTCCCGACCGTGGGGCGCTGTGGAATGAAATGAACCCTTTAAAACACCTCTCGCTCACTGTTCGTGTTTTAATCTAATGGCGGACAAAAAACAAATTAACTGTATTTACAGGGTTGTTAAAAAAAGGGGGCCAGCAGCTCTTTATGGGGCTGGATTTCGTCTCGAGGCTGTAAATGTCACACCTACCAAAATTAAAAATTCTTCAGCAAAATCCCAGAAACACTCACACGGCACTTACACCGTATTAGCACCCAACAGCAGTTTAGATTAATCATCGCAAACTGTGATTGAAACAATGCAACGTTGAAGTGAAGGCCTTGACTCTACGAGTGTCTACTAAACATGTAAATAACTGTAACATGTCTTTGAACTTAAAGTGAGGTTACAGCACAAGATGTAGTTCAGTATTTTCAAATGGCTCATGCCAAATCTGAATGTATAAAAAAAAAAAAAAACAGTAATATTTTCCGGGTGTGTTGTGCTTTTTAACAGAACTTCGTGCAGCGTAAATGAAACACTGACAACATTTCTCTCACTTCACTCATCTGTCCAGACAACTTTTTTACAGCCATTTTCACAGCCACCAGTGTAAATAGCAAGCGAGTCATTTGTAGCCTTATGCTCTCTAACTTCTGGCCACAAAGTTTGTATACAGCAAGAGTTTGTGTCAGGCTTCAGCTTTGAGAGAGAGAGCTTGTGAATTAGAACAACCTCACGTAACTTAAAGCACACACACACATATATATATATATATATATATATAAAAAAATCTTCATTCATGACAAATTAGTAGGCCAAAGTGGGATCACACCAGCCATGACACCAAATCGGGCCAGGGGTGTAAAGTGGGGGAGGGGGGTACTTCTTACACTTCTTACACCTTGGTATCAAGTAATTGTTTTCATAAACTTCAGCTTTGCGTGTAAATGAGGCCCATATGATCATCTTATGTCTGTCAGCTGTGTGGTGGATCCAGGGTGCTGACCTGCCCTTCCCTGCTGGGATAGGTTTAAGTCGCCAATCACCTTGAACTGGAATGAATAGGCACAGGAATCTTTCATGTCATGGACATGGATCAAGAATCTACTGGGTTTGGTTGTTTATGTGTAGCCTTTTCCTTTCCTTTGTCTTGTTATTTAGGTTACATGTAGGTTATTTGAAAAGCCTTAAATTCCCTTAAATTATTAAGAAGAAAAACAATAATATATATATATTAAATGCTACATTTGTCAGCCTATTTTGCAAGTACACCGTTGTTCAGATGAGAAATCAGTCCCACGCATCTTCTGTCACAAGGCCGTTTGTTCTTATTTCAATGGTGAGACGGCCATAAATGAGAGTAACCAGGTCAGGACATTGAACAGTCTGCCTTTGAGTCACTGGATGGCAGTCTTGCCTTTTCTTAAACTGGTTCCAGATTGTCCCAGTTGGTATCTCGGCTCATATCCTTGCTTCATGTTCGGAGCTTACGTGCCTCCTGCTGCAGCGCTCAGCCCACAATGGTTGAGAGCCTGGTGCTGGCGGCTGGCCACAAGTCAGAGATCCTGAGGGCAGGGGTCGTCATCTCTGCACATATATCCACACATGGCATTACTGGCACTTTCAGTGCTGATCAGCTTTAGGCCACATTTTCCTACAGCCACCATGTGTGTTTGTTAAGGAGCACGCTGTATTTCTCTTTGATTGTCTGGCATTGACAATAAAGTTTGGCTGTTTTTTGTAGGTGGTGCTCTCTTCTTCATGTTTATCCCTTACTTTATCTAGTTCTTATACTTTTCAATCCAAATAATAATAAAAAAAGAGTAAAACACATCACTTCCTGTGTGACAGAAGATTTCTTTTTCCCTGGAAGGAGCTACCAGACAGGCGAGCGTGTCATTTTACAGCCCGTATTTGCATTACATTTTGATGGACAGGAGATAGTGTTACTTTGTGGTCCACACTGCTATAGTCTGTCATCATATGGCCTGCATGATATTATATACTGCAGGGTACGATCAACTCGTAGCTGCTGACTTGATTTGGTGGCCGGCGAATGTGATACGAGCTATAAATGTGTATGACCCCGTACCCGTAGATAGATATTGTTGGCAGTGACAGGCCTCCTGTTACAGCAGCACTATTCCTCTGTTGAACAGTTTGCACTGCAACTCTTTAACAGTCTGACTGAAGTGGAGTGATATAACTACCTAGAGAACTTATGTGTCCATTATTTATTTATACTAAAAAAGGAACGTGCAGTGAACTTGGCATCTCACTTTGTGTTTTTGTTTTTCAAGTTAAACTACATTTAGGGTATGCCATCTTACAATATAGAGTGTAGATGTATTAAAAAAGAAATTACAGTAATATATATATATATATATATATATATATATATATATATATATATATATATATATATACTTTTTTAATGTAAGTCTTTGGTAGAAATGAGAGTAGTTAGACCAAAATAGTTGTCACTTCTGTTAAATTCCTTGTTCAGTTAAGAAGAAAAAGCTACAAGCTACCAGTGGTGGAAAGTAATTAAGTACATTTACTCAAGTACTGTACTTAAGTACAATCTTGAATCCCTTGGTAACACTCACAAACCAGCAGTATAGTAGTAAAAAAGAATCCCCACCTTTACCAGCTGCAACATTAAACTGATGAACACATTAATGCATTGATAAGTTTTAATTCAATAATAAAATGTATGTTATTCTGAACTGGGACATTCTGCATGGTGAGTACTCTTTGTACTTATTGTATATAATAATAATAATAATAAATTGAATTTATATAGCGCTTTTCATATATATATATATATATATATATATATATATATATATATATATATATATTACGCTTTAGTATTGCCACTAAAAGCTACCGTAATACTAGGCTATAAATACTTGGCATTATTTCCTTATAATTTATGCAAAATTAAATTTCTAGTTCTGCCTTGAAATACGTTGGCATTTTTGCTTTTGCTGTTTGAGAACCTTATGATGCGATTTCATCTTCATATTTTCACTTTATCTCAGATAATACGTCTTCCTATATGGCAACAACAACACATTTCTTCTAACCCTTCCAATATATTTAATCTACCAAGCCAACTGGCTCAACAAAATAGCTTGTAATGTCCAGGAATATTTCCCAGCAGCACATTTTGCTTCGTCTGTCTGCGATGACCTCAGCGCCGACAAAACGGCGTCCAGTCAGACATTAGGACAGCTTCAACTGACAGGCAGGCCGTCCATCAGCCTGACAGGCCACCAGTCATCCCACCGACGGGCCTTGTGTTAAATCTGTGTCCAGCACTCATGAATGAGCCCACACCTGCGCTGAGATATGAGGTGGCAGGTCGGATTCAGATGAGACACAGTCGTAATGTGGCTGCAGCAGCAGCAGCAGCAGCAGCAGCAGCAGCAGCAGCAGGGTGGGAGGGGTGGGCGGTGTCTGCTGGGCGTCCAAGGCAGGCCGCTGAGTGATGAGGTGATGGTGCATGCAGAGGCGGCCAACAGACCTAACTGGCCCACTAACTGAACTGCATAGCTGCACACATACGGCCATGAATGTTGCCTTTCTCTGCATTTGCTCTGCTCCCCCCTCCCCCTCCCCCACCCCCACCCCTCAGCTGTCCTCAGGCCTTTCACACTTCATCCCTTGATGTTTGTTTGTGGCGATCATTCTTCTCTTGCAGCTGATTTCCTTCATACACAGGTAGCTTCATAAAGATGAAGGCAGATGCAGTCACAAAAATCATCAACATCCAAGTAAACACATGGCTTGAAATGTGTGGACTTGAAGTTGCTCAATGTGCAGGAGTGAAAATGACAAATATTTTTCATTTCATTGGTGATAAAGTCAAAAGTCTGAGTCAAATCCAAGATTTCACCAATGAAAATGCATTGAGGGTAACTGTAAGACCTGTAGGCCTACGTCTTGGTTGCTTAAGTGAAAAATCTGCCTCAAATCCCAGAAGAGCAATCAATCCAAAAGTAAATCTATCAAGTTCATCAATAAAACCTATTTTATCTATTTCTGTATAACTGTTCCGTTCCATGTCAGGGCTTTAATAGTGGCTGAAAAAGTCTTCACTGCACGTGTTGAGGGGGTCGGCAGCTCACCTCCTCTCATCTGCGCGGAAGAGGGAAACATGTTTTAATACCCAGAGTCTGCAGAGATCAGGGGAGAGGAAACTATTTTTTTCCTCCCGCGCTGCACCGAGGTCAGCCCTCTGTGGGCTGTTATGAAGCCACACACACACACACACACACACACACACACGCACACGTATGCGTGCACATGTGCAACACACGTATAGGCTCGTAATACTGCAGCACACATGCAGGCATAAAGTTAAGACTGAGGAAATGGACCTACATTTATAGTAAAAGCGTAGAACATACTAAAATATTCACTTTAGGCATGAGACCTCCAAAAAACTGCACACATTAGACATATTTAGCTTATGCAAGCCTACAGACACACACACACACACACACACACACACACACACACACACACACACACACAGCTCTCCCCAGAAATCCACATAGCTGATGTAATTAGTGATTTTAGAGCTCTGCACTTCATATTACAAGCCATAAACAGACATTCAATACTGGGCTTTGAGAGAGCTGTTTATTCTGGAGTTTTATAGTCCACGCAGGACCCTTCTGTGTTTATTCTCCGAGAACAATAATGCCACTATGCTCCCAGGCTGGAATGCTATTCATTTGTCCAATTAAACACAGAAAATAAATACAAAAATTGAGCCAACTTTTTCTGCCCCAATTTTGCTCCAAAAACACAACAGCACTCTGCTGGAATTACAGGGTGATGTTGGCTGAATGATGAAATGACTGGGTGTTTGCCGAAGGCTTAATCTGTGTTATTATGTTGTGTTTTTTTGGAACAATGGGACGTTAAGGGCAATAAACGTTTGTGCATTAAGAACAAAATCCAATGAGGGCCGAACGAGAGCTCATTAAAAAGGATGAAGGGAGTACATTTGCAGAAACTGAAGTCAGCCTTGAGTAATGTGATTGTTAGTTCAGGGACTTTTTAAATCAAATGTGGCACAATCTGCTGCAAAATAACAGTTTGTATAACAACGCATTGAAGGGAGCAGATCCATTTTATGTAACATGCAGTTACCGTGTGCTCACTGTTAGAGCCGTGATTTACGAGCAGGACGCTGACCCACAATCCTCCTGACAGACATGCAATTTCCTGTGTGAGAAAACACTAACTTAATCCATACAGCAAAGAAAGCCACGGACAGAAACTATTTGTTCATGAATAATAGTCAAACCACTAGCAGACGAAACAGTTAGACTGTCACTGCTCGAGAGCTTCAACTCATATTTTCCTATGAAAAACCTCAGACTATTTACTTTTACGGTATTTCCTGTGAAAATCCATAAACACCGACAGCACAATTGGCCTGCAAAGTTTACCTACTTTATGTAATTTCACAAATCTGGGAGGCACACATCATAAATATTCTGCACATACATCAAAACGCACGGCCATTTTTACGTCAGAGTCAAATGTTTCATCCAAGCTCTGACATTATCGTAAATCTTCCAGTAAATTATTTAAAAAAATACTCAGTGCGGTGCGGTTTAACATGTATGAGTCAAGATGGAAGCATGCTAGTTTGGATTAGTAGTATTTTAAAAAATGATGCTTATTATGGAAACAAGTATGGGAAACAGTGTTGTCTTTATTAGGACAAACTAGAAATTCAATTATTATTTTTCTTCAACTCTCACAGCACTCACTGGTTTATCTGTGATTTTTTAGCATTAGATGCAAATCACTGAAGTCACATCCAAAGACTAAAAGAGGTACTGCAAATATTGTTCCCCTAAAACATTAGGTTGTAAGTTATAAGGGAAACGTTAGGTATTGATTTAATAAATAATAATAAAAAGTTACAAAACAACTTAAAATGTTGAGTGTCAAATGGATAAAAAGCATTGGCCTATATATGTGCCAGAGTAGGTTAAAATAAGAGACAATTAAAGGACAAGTCATGGTAGGCAGAAAAGAATTATCAGCATAATTAGTCAGTTGCCTTTGTATGCAAAAAATACTTTTTGAATACACCTGTTTTCAAAAACCCACCTGTCTACAAAAATCCAATCACTGCTTCACTCTTTGTTTCTCTGCAGACCGCACTAAGTGTTGTAGTTCCTCGGTAGTTCAACACAAACCCAAACACACAGCCAATTACTGTGTTCAGTGGGGAGGTCCACTCACTCTGTTGACCCCGACAGCCTCCAGGGCATTAAGACAGACATGATCAGTGGTCCATCCCTGCAGCCGGTGTTTGGTCTAGCATTGGATCAAGGTGTCTCAAACTACTGTGGACCCAGCGGGAGGAAACAAGGAGTAATCAGACAAAATGAGGAAAAAATGTGAAGAATGCCTGTGAAGTCTGGTTGGTGCTAAAGCCCTCCATCTGGATGAGGTACGACGCTTAAAGGTGAGAAGGTCAATGACTGTTTAAGCCTTTAGCAGGGATATGGTTATTAGACTGGAGCAGGAAGACAGCTTGTGATGGGACGGTTGCCCTGATGATGGAGTTATAAAATATGGAAGTTCAACTCTCTCCTCTACAGCCAAGTTGAACTGTTAAGGTTCAGATTCGACACAAACTGAGGCAAAGATGCAATGCATACATTAAAAAAAATGCTTCAACTGGACATTAGCAAGATGATTGAAATCACACACAGAGTTAATGGTGAGACGTTTGGGTCCAGAGGGACTTACAGCACAAGGAAGGAGAACACCATTATGGCTCCTTCATGGTGATAAAACATAACCTCTGTGTAAGGAAGGACTGAGTGTTGCAGAAAATGTACCCAAATGCATGCATTTTATTTGGGTGCTACAGCATAGATATATTTCCTGTGTTCTCCTTTGAGAAAAAGAAAAATCTGAAACCAAAAAGGAGAAATTTCTATTTTATATTTTTTGGTTTCATGATGGCACCCCCTAGTTTTGCATTAGTAGAATGCATCCGTCAACATACAGTACGTAGAAGGAGACTAGATACCATTGTTGAATATCGTAATAACGATATTACTTGCGATAAATAAACAGATTCAGACTCAGTTCTGTCTTAAGTAGAAATTTTGGGTATCTATACTTTACTGGAGTAATTATTTTATAGCATACTTTTTACTTCTACTCCTTACATTTTCACGCAATTATCTGTACTTTCTACTCCTTACATTTTAAAAATAGCCTCGTTACTCCTATTTTAGTTCGGCTTGTATTCATTCCAGCTTGTCATCGTCAAAAAACCAAAAAACAAAAACCTATACAGATAAATCGCGCCATCCGGATAGAGAGTGAATTTGATTGAGAAGTATAAACATATAGCATTCCGACACCCTATTGGTTTTACGTGATCCATCGCACCTGCACATGACACAAATCACATCACACTCCAGCAAGGAAATAGCAGACGTATGTAGCCTAGTACGAAGACGTCCGTGGCAGAGACTCAAGAGAACTCGAGCGAAATGTCCCAACCCAGCACCAGCGAGGAGGTTGGTATTTCCTACATTATTCCTTAGTGCAGTTTTCTACTGATACTCTCTTTCAAATAACTTAAAAAAAAAACTGAGGGTCGATGTGTTTATTCCACAAGTTGATATCGCGATGACGATTGTGCAGCACTAATGGAGACTTTATTTTAATACAGCCAATCATATCCTGCAGAAAGCAGTCAGCGTCCTGTCACAGGCAGAGCACAGACAGCAGCCTGCTACACAATACAAGAGACTCTGAACATTAGCTTCATACTAAAGTCTTCTTCTTATCTGACTTACAAACAGCCTGTTGAACGAGCGTCCAAACAAACATTCACCGGTGGAAGTGCACTGCTAATGTATCGTCAGTTTGCAGGTTAGATAGAGATTAGCTGCTCAGCTGCAGCACATTAAACAGCAAATGTCACTTTTATTTTGTCAGGTTAGATGCTGCTGTGATCTTTATATTACTCTTAAATACCACAGCTAACAACATGCTGTTTCCATGTAGGCTACAGCGTAGGTTTGAGACAAAGTGGAGGATTTCTGATCAAGACCTTTTTTCCTTCCTTTTAATATACAAAAACTAACGCCGGATGTCCCTCATTTTCGGCCGGATGTCTGTCACCTTCCGCTTTCTTTGTATTGGCATTCTAAACTCTGGTCGATTCAGGAAACTGAGCTAGAACCAACAATCAAATTATAGTCATACATTTTTTGAGCAAAATATTCATCACACACTCAACGGCCATTTTAATTCCAGAGCTCGCCTCCCTACGTGCACGTTCCACCAGAACAAGTTCCTCCCCGAGGCGATTTGCAGAGGCACCGAGCACGTTTTTCTCCTATCCCTTGTAAAATGATAGAAATTAAGTCGGGTTCGGGCAAAGATCTTCAGCTCTAGTGTGGACTGGCCACACAAAGAACGATGACTAAATGTGATTTCAGTTGGACTTTAAAACAAAGTTCATTGTGTCTGTAGTTCAAAACTGTTTCTTTTTTTTTTCAACAGGTGGTCCGACAGGCAAACAAAAAAAACAGCAAGGCAGGCAGAAACAGGTAAACGGGAGTCACTACAGCAAAATGCAGGGACTGTGGCTGGTATACTGTATATGCTGGGGAGCTGATTAGGAACAGGTGTGCAGGTGGATGTTGGAGGAGGATGAGGGCCGGAAACACTTAAGCTGTGTTCGAAACCGTTCCCTCATTCACTCACTCACTATTCCCTATGTAGTGTTTATTAAATAGTGAACTGCATAGGGAACGACCAAACGAGATGTTGGACACTAAAAATATTGTTGCGTCAGAAGATGCGCCGGTTATTTGTGTGTGTTTTCATTTTTCGCGGGTGCTTCTGCTTCTTCTTCTTCTCCTCTGGGAAAACACGGCCGCGTTGCATTGTGGTATATGGGAGTAAAATGTAGGGTACATCGCATGTAAACTCAAATTAGCTGTGCATTGTAGGTATTTTGACTATACTGTATAGTGAATGCAAGTAACCGTGGAGAATTCGAACACCACTACAAAATGGCGAGCCCACTATATAGTGCACTATTTCCGTGATAGGGAACGGTTTCGAACACAGCTTGAGGACTATAAGGCAGGGAAATAGCTTGATTACATTATGCTGGTGAAAATGGCTAAGCAGGAATGACTTTAAATCTATAAAAAAAAAATAACTCCAGGGGGATATATTAGGGACAAAAAACTACAGCTTCTGTGGTTAAATAACATTAAAGCCCATTTAAATAGGCAAGTGGTAAGAGAGGAAGAAGCTAATTCCCTACATGATAAACACTCACTAGTTTATAGTGAGTCAATAGAGTTAAGAGTTCTCTTCATTATATTTGACGTATCCCTGACAGATGTAATAAACATAAGGGTAATTTACACATGCATTGTGTGGGTGCAGAAGCTGTTGACACTACACTCAGTATAGAGTAGGTTTTTTGGGGGGCTCTATGGTCTATATACAGTGCATAGAGTGCAGACATTTTACACCTAAATGTTGTACCCTCAAATAAAATGATGTCAAGTAACTATAGTGCACTAAAGTGAATAAATAATGTTCTTAGACATATTTTGTAATTTGTTGGCTTTTCATAAGACAAAGTATGTGACTTATTACCAGCTTATTTGCCTGTCTCAGTTTCAGAGTCAAATGAAACACTGGAGTTTATCCCCACAAAATAGCATACCTGTAATTTCATTGATTATTGGTTGATTGATTTCGCACAATGGTGTTGACTCACTGGAAATATTCCAAGTCCCTAGTTTTCTTGTGCGGCTCCACCATTCACATCTATCTAGCAAGACTTCTGCTTATAAAACACGTTTGCGGTTGCCATAGTGTGAGCCACAACAAAATCAGTCTACGCCCTACTTCAGGTCAACAGCCATGAATCCCAAATAATCACTAAACTACTAAAGCCGAATATGGAATTACAGCATAAAACCTGTAATAAAGCCAGATGAATGTGATATTAAACCATATTTCAGCGATTTTAGTGGCTCTATGTTTGAAATATTACTCGCTCACAGTCATGCATGCAGGTCGTCTGTGACTCCAGAGTGAGCCATGTTCAAATCTGTCACAATATCCAGAATAGAGAAAGTCGAGAGTCTGAGATCTTAAAAAAGGGCAGAGTTGTCTCTTAAAGTGAGTAGGATTCTGTGTCTAACGTTTCAGAATGGCCTTTTGGGCTGAGGAACAGACAAATGACCTGAGTAATGTGGCTATTCCCCTTTAAAATGTTTTTGTGGGGAAAAAACGAGGGATGAAAAATAGCTGAGAGGGTAACATAGAGCCTGTCAACCCCCTCACCCCCACTACTAGCACCACCACCACCCGAAGACCACCCAGAAAGAATAGTGAGCTGTCAATCATTTCATTTAGGGGATAAACATCGCAGTATTTTGTTTCTTAGTGAAGTATTGCTCCATATTTCTCTCTAACTCATGTAAGGGAGACTCATATATTGCGGTATTGTGGTGTATGCATATTTTTTGTTATATGTCTGTAAGTGCAGGGGTTCTTTTTTTTTTGGTTGTCAACATTTGTTTCTAAATATCTCTTTATGGGAAAAGTAATGCACATTTTCAACTTAAACTCATTCAGACAACTTGAATCCCACAAGTTTTTAGACAGATTTTCTTGTGTAGAGATTGCACTTAGAAGAAATTCAGGATTCATTTTGCTATCACAGAGGCTGGCATTTGAAGCCTGAAAAACACTCTGTCTATGTCTAGCTCATGAGTTACAAGCAAATATTGATCTTAAACTCACATCTTCAGAGTGCTGCAGATTTATAGGCGATCTCATCAAAATACAGAGCCAATTCAGAATAAAGTGAGACTGGTAAACGCGATAAAGACAACCCTGCAGTGCTGCCCAATCATCACCGTGACAAAAACACACACATCAGGGTCAGGTGAGGGCGCAGGCGGAGTGTGTCTCCAGAGTGTGTGTTGACTCTCAGGGACGAGTTGTCTGTCAGCACAGAGGCTTGAACTCCAAGCTCTCTGTAATCCCTCTGTCAATAACTGGACCTCCTGCCAGTAAAACACACACGCGCACGCATGCACGCACGCACGCACGCACGCACGCACGCACGCACGCACGCACACACACACACACACACACACACACACACACACACGCACACACACACACACACGCACACACGCACACACGCATGCACACACACCACTGACCAACCAATTCACCGACCAACATCAGTCCAAACATAACCTGCTGCCTCAGTCCAGACCACCACACAGCCTTCTGGCATCTGGCTAATCTAGGGAGATTTAAGAGAAGTTGGTGTAAACAGCGTTCCTTTCATGTAATGACAGACAAAGTGATATATGATTACATATTGAAAAACGCTGAGGACCACTCATGATTGAGTTGTGATGATAGGAGCTATTGTCAACATGGCAGCAGATGATGAAACCCCGACGTGATGCGCCGACTCTGAACAGTTATTTGAACAAATTCAACACGCAATGGACCAATTCTGCTTTCATTTTTATGTTAATGTTAATGTGTAATGGTAATTGTAAGTGACAGAGAGGGTTTCCGGAAAACCACGATAGTCCGACTAGTCACAGCAGTGAAAACCCAGGCCATTGTCGCTTCTCGTGCTGAATACAAAACATCCAAACTCATCCAGTGGTTTTGTACTTGCTCGTCCATTAACTCCAAATCCCATACACTTCACATCATCTGCCGTTTATCCACAGTACATTAAAGTTTCTGCAAGTTGATTAGCATACTGTACTGACATGAACTAAAACCAGTGGCTGCTTAGAGGGTAGAAAAAACACATTCATCAGTCTGCAAAACGTTCAGCCGTAAAGTCTGCATGGTTTGTAGCAAATGGGTTAAAACATTCAAAACCACTGGTATGGTAATACAAAGAGACGTTAGCAGACTGTGCTGGCAGTTACCTGTGACCTTACAGCTCAATGTCTAATGGTTAGAAAGTGTGTGACTATACAATATGTATATAAAATTCTTGGAAATCTGCAATTTGATACTGAGAAATGCACAAGAGAGCGGAAAACAGAGCTAGAACATGCCAAGGGCACAATAATACAGAGGCACACTCAGCAGGGTACATAACAAAACACAGAGGCTCACAGTAATAAATGGCCTGTAGAATCACTGTAACTCTGCTACTTGGACACAA